>PVQA01001358.1:0-12165 GCA_002980515.1 Fusarium burgessii | reverse complement strand
CAGACCATTCCGATCACTGGCCCTGGCGGCACCAACTTTAAGGATTCACCCCATTTCCGCGTATACGCAGGTTCAGCTGATGCAACCGCCAAAACAATTGATATGCTCGAAGCAGCATTTGAGTGCTTCGTCGGAACTTTGAAATGGCGATCTCCGGGTCTTTCTTTCAATGATGCAACAGATACTGGCCCCAAGTACAAGACCAACATTTACACCGTTGGAGATCTATCCGGTGCGGCGGGTGTTATGCATAGTGATCAAGCTACGGGAATGGCTTATCTTGAGGTCGTTGATCAATATCTCACTGTTCCAATGGTAACTGTTCATGAATACGGCCATGGATTGCATTATCATCAAAAAGCTTGGGTTAATCAAGGTCGAACTGGTGCTTGGTGGGAAACGCTCGCCAATTGGGTCGCTGACACCTATAAAACCTCTGATATCTGCGCGCCTGCACGAAAGAACCATAATCAGGAGGCTTCACCCACTGAAATCGACTTGAAGAAAGTTCTCGGTGATTCTCATCAAGTCATTGTTGATGGATCTGTCGATACTGGTAATTATTACCAAGCTTGGCCTTTCCTGGCTTACCTGACCTACAACCCTGATGACTTTGCTGGGCTGGGTCAAGATACCATTCGACAGCTGCAGTTGCAGTATGAGAAGGACAGTAACGAGACCCCTCTTCATACTCTTGCTCGTGTTTCGCAGAACGCTACTGTTGGTGATATCGTCGGTCGATACTGGGCCCGCATGGCCTACGTCGACATCGGCCATCCTACCGCCCAAGACGTGTTCTTCCAGCAGCGATCTGAAATCAATTTCGCCAACATGGAAGCTGCCGGCAGCGGTTCCTACAAGCCCAAGTCTGACCGCCAACCTCGCTATATGGGCGCCAACATCATTCCTCTCCAAGTCACCGGCACTCAACTCCAAGTCAAGGTTTCTGCTGATGCTGAGTTCGTCGCTACTGTTGCGATCTACCGCAAAGGTGGCGAGTCATCATACGTCACCCTAAAGGATGGTGCCGCTACCATTCCTGTTCAATCTGGTGACGATGTCAGTGTCGTTGTTGCCAATGCTCCCGCCAAGCCTGTTCTGTATGATGGCTTCAACTTGAGCCCTGAGGTTTCCAAGGGTCTTGACTACACTATTAGCATTACTGGTGCTACTGTTAAGGCTTAGGTCCCTTTTGAGGGGATATTTTGTTCATGTATATATAGTACACACTAGAAGCAGTAGATATGCCTTGGTATATAGTGCCTAGAACAATGGAAAACGCAGTCTTTCCCTATTTCTCCAAGGTTTCTCATCGACATGGCCTTCATTTCTCTTGAGAATATGTCTATATGGAAACCTCCCATTCACTGAGGCACAGATATTGCAGACCATTTGCAGAGGCATGATGATCCCGTAAATAGGTAGCGCGCCGAGGGAAGGGAGACTTTTGAACTTAAAAATTAATAGCTATTTTAGCTAAAGGTGTATTGTTAGTGGATTTTGCAGAGGTACAGAGCGGTCAAATATTCCCGTGAGGGTGGTGAGATCACTCTTCAATAAACATTTTCAATATCTACGCTACTAATCAACGCTGATGCTACGCCCCGTTCAATTAGCTCTGCCTTTGCCCTCCGCAATTCCTCAATCTCAAGCCGCATCCTGGACCTCTCGTTCTGAATCTGCTGGTTCTGAGCTTTCGGGCTCTTTGTTCACGTACAGCATCCAACCAGACAAGGGCTGGATAGCATTCTGCCCTGATTCACGCCACGGGTCAACTTCACTAGGGCTACCCCACGAAAATCCTGGCAAGCCCCCTACTAGTGTGTAGTTCCTGAGCTCCTCACCTTCCTTGACCTGAACAAGCAACGATCCAATGGCAGTGGCAGGTCTACCGTCACGGAGATCATCTAGTTCATGCGCTATTTGAATTTTGCCCCATTGATAAAAGTTAAATAGCCAACCAATGGCAACCTGCTGCTCCCGGTTCAAGTCACACAACTCGTCAAAGTTCATCGTACGCACCTCCTCGGGCTTCATCGTAAGCGGCTCCGCGGGCTTTATCTTGATCATGGCTTTCCAGAAGTTGCAGGTAAGCTCACGGGTCAGGTCCGAGTGGTTCCAGAGGTGCAGGACCCGGTTGGCCGTAGTTATGAACCACTGTGTGGCTGGGAGCAGGTGATTAGACCACTCTCCGATGATTTCGAGCTTTTTAACCAGTGTCTTCCAGTCATCGGAATGGCCTACTAGTGTAACATCCTTGTACTCGGGGTAGTTTTCGGGTCTCGGCATGATTTGTTGATAGGTTTTGCAAGGCTCTCCGACAAGGATGAGCACAGCAGAAGCGAAATCTGCAACCGTAGTAGTAAAGCGGAAGTTTGGCATAAGGGTTTCGGCGACCTTGGCGTCAAATTTTTGTCGGATCAGATAGTTCATCAAATCGACTACACCCTGGTAGGTGTCAAGCTCCTCTAGTCTAATGATCGGGATCGGAATATCGTGATTTTTTGAAATTGGGGCTATATCGATCCAGTGTCTCATATACGCGAGCATGGCCAGCCACATATCATCGATCCGGAAATTGGCAGCACAGTCTGCGGCATAGGCTTCTCTGGCACACAAGATGAAGCCGTTTCCGCTGGGTTCGATTGGAGGTGAAGGGTCCCAGTGAAAACCACTTTTGATAACCCCTCCGTTCTTTTCGTGGTCGATGCGTGATGCGCCCTCGATAAGGAGGTTCCAGTCTGGTTGTGCAGGTTGCATGTTGGAACTGTCGGTACTCTCTACGGGTTCGCCCATCGTCACGGCGGTTTGAATGTAAGGGAAAAGCTTGATTCGTCTTCGGCTCGGGTGTTGTGCTGTTGATGATGAGTGTCTTGGTCTTGTATGCGAAGAGGGAGGCAAAAGAAAAGCACCAACTGGAGAGGACAATTCTATTTATGTTGTTTCCAACAAAATAGATGTTTGTAATGTCTTGATGTTGAATGAAGAGTGTAAAGCCAAGATTGGCATGACCTTTGTCAAAGGGCAAGTCCCTCATCTATCGGTCAAGAGAAGGTACAAGTGTTGTGAGGTAAGTGATGATGTTAAAGGAAGTTACAGGACGGCAGATACAGGTACCAGGAAGGACCTAAATGAGCCGATGTTGAACCATCCCTCTTGTGTATGCACAATTCGATGTCGGTGATCCTCTGGGTAGTAGGTGCCTCAATTGGCACCTTTGACGTTGACGGCCTTAACTGTGCAAGCTACTAACATAATCGCAACAGATAAAGACTAAGGCCATATCCAACGATCAAAATAAAAGATCAATTAAATCTTTGTCATTCAGTCTTTCTACCGCTTATTGTTTTATGTTGCTAGTGTTGTACGTGACAAAAAGGAGAACTCGTGTTGATGAAAGCAAAAAAGAGGATTTTGGTGGAGTCTAACCACCTTTGATGGACGAACAGGGAATCGAACCCTGGACCACTCCCAGATTATTCGGTCGAATTATGCTAAGGGAGTATTATACCACTAAACCATTCGCCCGGAATTTGTTGAACAACCATGTCGAATCTGTGTCTAGCTTGCTTGCTCTGATCAGAAATTTCGCGGCGATTTCCCATCGTTTGTCGCAAAATGCCATTCTGCTTGACGATGGCAGCCGCATAAAACGATGAGCTATTCAGGCCAATAGCTTCTGGTGGCAGCACCGTTAGATAATGATTTTATTTGAGTTTTATCTAAAAATTGACTTTTTCGCATAATGTATAATTAGATCCCCTAAAGTTCTGTTAAACTTTGAGCCTCAACGTTACAGCGTGGGGATCAACGCAGAATGATCTCATCGTGCACCACCACCATTTCACACTTCGGGCTCAGTAAGCTTCATAAAAAAACATAAAATCATTGAGAATCTACTAAGGAAATGCAAAAGAAATATCTATAAGCTTTTCCCTCACTGGGCAGCAACCATGGCACCAGCAGGCTTAACCTCAACCTCAATCTTGTTATCAATCTCCATCTGCAGGGTAATCTTCTCCCAAACAGCCGAATTGAGCAACTCCTCAAAGGTATCCTCAATCACACGCGCGGTCCTCTCCACAATGTCATCAACGTCATCCTTCGTGACGATAAAAGGCGGACAGATCAAAAAGTGATCTCCACTGTACCCATCATACCCGCCATTCGCATTAAACAGCGCGATTTCGTAGCCGGGACTCATGCCGCGGGAGTGCAACATGCTATTGAGACCGAGATCGTAGGGGAAGGGTGTTTTGGTCTTTTTGTTGGTGACGAATTCAACGGCCCAAAAGAGTCCACGGCCTCGAATGTCGCCGACGTAGGGCATGGGTAGTAAGCGCTCTTTGAGCTTTGAGCCGAGATACTCGCCCATGGAGCGGACGTGTGATACCATGTTCTCGTCGCGGATGATCTGCTGAACCTTGAGAGCGGCAGCAGCAGCTTGTGGATGAGCCATGTAGGTCTGACCATGCGCGAAGCCCTTGCCGGACTTTTGGAACGACTCAACGAGCTTCGCGTTGATCATGACTGCAGAGACAGGAGCATATCCTGCGCCGAGACCCTTTCCAACGACGAGAATATCAGGAACAACATCTTCCTGCTCCCAAGCATGAAGTGTTCCTGTGCGACCCATTCCACACATGACTTCATCAAGAATGAGAAGAGCATTGTACTTTTCGCAAACAGCCTTCATAGCAGGGAAATATCCCTTCGCCGGCATAGCACAGCCACTCGCCTGTATCATCTCATTAATAAGACCACTCTCACACAAAAGATAAGGGGTGACTTACACTCCCTCCCACAGTCTCAGCCACGAAAGCGCAGACCTTTTCAGGACCGATCCTCTGGAATTCATCATCGAGTTCCTGAGCAAGACGTCGAACATAGGCATCCTCATCTTCATCTTCGCGCTGGCCTCGGTACGCACTGCATGCTGATACACGGGAGGAATTCTGCGAAATCATTTGTACAAAGGGATCTTTTCGGACTTTGAAGTCGCCCAGTGTCAGGGCACCGAGTGTTGCGCCGTGCCATGCTCCTACGCGGGCGATCAAGTGGCTTCGTTCGGTCTGAGGGATAGCGAGATGGGAGAAGTGTGTTTTTGCGAGCTTGAGGGCGACTTCGACAGCTTCGGAGCCTAGATACATCATTAGCACTTTACTCTGACATTATTCCAGTGTTAGCTTACCGGAGCCGCAGAGAACAGCCTTGGACATAAGACCATCTGTAGACTGAACAAGAAAATCGGCAAGATCCTCAGCAGCCTGCGTCTTGTAAAAGCCCGGATGACAATACGGAACATTCACAAGCTGTTCAACAACAGCTTTTTGAACTTCCTTGTTATCATAGCCCAGACACGCAACAGCTGCTCCGCTCGTAGCGTCTAGAATCTTGCGACCATCGCTTGTGTTGAGATAAATCCCCGACGTCGACTCAATTAGAGCAGCGGGGTGCTTCTGGAAGTTCTTGTAGAGAAGACTGTTTGTGGGCTTTGAAGATGCCATTTTGGATGATGAGCTGAGAAATCCATCATGTCGTCTGCCTTTCGTCTTATATACCCAAAATACGATCAATGTTGTGAATAGGTAGTCGTATCCAACCTCTTGAAAATCATCGGTCTTTGTCCCAGACGCGAAAAATGTCAATGAACTAGTCTCTGATGCTGTGACTGTGGCTTACCAATATTTCCAGGGAAACTAATGCAGTGTAATGATCCTCATTCTGGCGGGCCGCATCCGTTAGGGCCACAACAAAAAAAACAAGGCGGTGTCTAATGTTTCTCCCAATCAGCCTCAATTTATGCTTCTACAGCAGGATAATAATCTCTCGATCTACATTTAGTGTGAGACACGGCCTAGCAATAAGAAAAAAAAAGTCTCATTTCAGCCGCAACTTCATCGTAGATCATTCCTGTTTACGCCGCCCTTGGCAAGCGGCACGGGCGGTTACACCCAGAGGCACAGCTACTTTAAGGCCAGTTGCTATTCCTCTCACTTCTCCTCCCCCAACCTTTTTATTTTTATTTTTATTTTTTTTATTGGATATAACTCTTTTTACTTTTGTTAATTACCGAAAGTGGAGATGGCTATCCCGTTTGAGGATATTGTCTTTGACACGTCAGATCCTCATGGATCAGCCCTCTCGCTTCTTCCGCTCCTGTTCCCCGATCTGAAGATCGACGATGATGTCAACCTGCGTATTTCCGCTTTGACTCAGGGAACGACAAATGGCGTATGTATTTCCTCATTCTGATAATCGCTATCCAGGTACACGGGGCTTTTTGCGCTAAAACATTTTGGTAGCTTTTCAAGGTTACAATCGATGCATCAACTGCAGATGCAGTGCTAGTCAAGGTCTATGGAGACGGCACCGATGTCACCATTGATCGCGAAAGTTCGTATACCACCATCACTTCATCTCGTCTGCAACTTCCGTCTAGGATTCGTGTCTAACGTAACATTTCATTTTGCCCACCAGAGGAACTCAGGGTACACAAGCTCTTGTCTGAGCGACACCTTTCTTCGTCCCCATTGGTTCGCTTCAAAAATGGACATGCCTATCAGTTCATCTCTGGGAGAGTCTGCTCTGAAGGCGACATGTCTGAGACAAGAATTGTCCGTGGAGTTGCGAGGGAGTTAGCTCGGTGGCACGCGACTCTTCCCGTCGTTGATGTGAGCGGTGCGAATGAAGTTTTGCAGTACAAACCAGGAGTTTGGTCGACTGCGAGAAAATGGATTGACGCCATTGCCAAACATCCAGGTCGGTCACAAGCTGAAATTGATGATTTGCATGAAAAGTTCAAGTATCTAGCGGATACCCTGTTGTCCACTGACATGTCAGAACCCTTGGTACGTCGTTCCATTTGTGTCGTCTGCTCTACTGACCTATGCAGGTTCTCGCTCACGGTGACCTTTTGTGCGCAAACATCATTGTACAAGAGTCGGGTGACGGCATTGATGTCGCATCAGTTCGATTCATTGATTACGAGTAAGTCATACCCTACATACAAATGTCCCCAAGCACTGAAGCACCCAAGACACGCCACATTCTGTCCTCGGGCCTTTGAACTAGCAAATCATTTCGCCGAATGGGCTGGTTTTGAGTGCGACTACAATCTACTCCCCAAGACATCAACCCGACGGGCATTCATCAAAGAGTATCTCACGACCCGCGCCGAATTCCGTCGGGAGCACGGTGCAACGCATCTACCGAACAAGACAGATCTACCGACTGTCAATGATGCTTCTGTGGAGCGGCTAATGCACCAGGTCGACGATCACAGGGGCTTTCCTGGGTTTTACTGGTAAGTCAATGTCTCACAACAAAAAAAAGTGCAGTGTAGCACAGCATAGACTGAGCTGACCCGCGGGCAGGGGTCTATGCGCCCTCATTCAGGCCGAGACAGCGACCGGAACTATCGACTTTGACTACGCGGGGTATGCAGCGAAGCGCTTTGCAGAATACGAGGCATGGCGTAGTGTGCGGGAGGGAAATAGCCCGTCTTTGCACCCGAGGGAGAAAATCTGGTCAATGCCGTAGACTAAATCCCATGTCAGCGGGCGAGACAAGCATCAATAGCGAGAATGACAGCTCACATACTGTAGCAGAGAGACAAGAAAATTCAGATACTACCTAAATCTCATTGGTCATATGCTGTGCAATGTATGACTCGTTCTGTCTAGTCTTGGCCAAAGGGAGCCTCTGGCACGCGCACAACAGGACACTCTGGGTCATGATTCGTCTTCCTGGCAGTCCCCTTTCAGAAAGGGGGGGAGGGCTGTCGCTGAAAGCTGACGAAAGCCAAGGTTAGTCGATCGCATGATCTAGAACATGCATGGACAGCAAGGGCCGTGCGTGAGAAGATCGACGGTGCCAAACGACGGAGGAATCGGGTTGAGATATCGGAAAATTCTGTTTTAAATGAGGCAAAAGACTATCAAACGCATCATCATCTTCATCAATCCCCTCCAGATTCTTTGCTTTGTACATGTCACTTTGTCCAAATTGCAGGACATCATGGGTATGGATCGTTTTCTCTCTAGTATCGGCGCCGATGTTCTGTGGCGGTCAAGCCGAGACCTAAAGATTCTCATTCTTCTCCGCTTCATCCGTCTCCTCGGCTATGGAGGAACAACGCTTGTTCTCGCGTTATATCTCAACGCTTTGGGATTTCACGATACGCAGATTGGCCTGTTTATGACGCTGACTCTTGTGGGTGATCTTGCTATTAGCTTTATCCTCACCTGGGTCGGTGATCGTATAGGTGTACGATTAGCAGCTGTTATTGGAGCGCTGTTGATGAGTGCTGGAGGAGTTGCCTTTGCGTGCTTTGAGAATTTCTGGTTATTGCTTCTTGCGAGTATCGTTGCTGTTATTAATCCCAGGTATGTTCACCCCTTTGTGACAGTGAGAGGGAAGAGGCTGATGATGTAGTGCGAATGAGATTGATCCCTTCAAGGCAATTGAGGAATCAGCAATTGCTCGCCTCAGTACACCTCACACATGCAATGACATGTTTGCCTGGTGGTCAATGCTAGGCATGTTTGGCACAGCTGCCAGCAATCTCCTAACTGGCTGGCTCATCAACGCCCTCGAAGACATTGGCATGAAAAAAGTTGATTGCCACCGAATTGTCTTCCTCGGCTACGCCGGTATCGGCCTCGTCAAACTTTTGTGTTCACTGCTCCTCAGCTCAGAAGTCGAGCAAATGCCCCTCCAGAAAGAAGACTGCGCAACACCCCAATCTGGAATCCTCACACCAGAAGAGCCCTCCGATGAAGATTCTCCCCTACTTGGTGATAACCACTCCGGTTATGGAGCTGTCACTGAAACACAAGCCCAAGTCATCATTGCCGCTCCAGAAAAGCGTCTCTTCACTCCAACCTCTTTCGACTTTATGTGGAAGCTATCACTTGCTCTCATCTTCGACTTTATCGGTTCAGGCCTTGCACAAATCTCGTGGATGACATATTTCTTCAAGCGAGAGTACGACATGCCTGAGGGCGCATTAGGTTCCGCAACCTTCACCGCCGGCATAATCTCCTCCGTGCTAAACCTCGCATCGTCACCGCTATCACGAGCCATTGGACAAGTGCAAACCATGGTTCTATGTCACACGATCAATTCCATTTCGTTGCTCATGGTGTCTGTGCCTGGCAACAAGTACATTGCTCTTGTCATCTTCATTTTTAGAATAGTTACCCGCGAGATTGATAATGCGCCTAGACAAGCGTTCATCTCGGCGGGTGTTTTGGATCATGAGAGGACTTCTGCTATGGGTGTTGTTAATATTACAAAGACGATTGGTAGTTGTCTTGGTTTGTATATCACGGGTTTGTTTGCGGGATTGGATAAGTTTTGGCTTGCGTTTATTCTTGCTGGTGCGCTTAAACTGTCTTATAATGTTTTGATCTTGGCATTCTTTTGGAAGAGGCGTTGAAAAGTCTTTCATTACATAATTACATCTTTGGTCGAGTTTGGTACTGCATATCTTGTGTCTTCCAATGCATCTTGTTATTAGATAGACTTGATCGAGTCCTGTGTCTCGATTCTCAATCATAGCAAGACATTCAATCGACATGTTTCTCAACATTTGTGCAGTGATAAGGCCCATTCCAGCGGACCAGGTTCCAGTCGTCATTTCCACGACATGTTGCGATACCGGTCCCC
Organism: Fusarium burgessii; assembly: GCA_002980515.1. Taxonomy (NCBI): domain Eukaryota; kingdom Fungi; phylum Ascomycota; class Sordariomycetes; order Hypocreales; family Nectriaceae; genus Fusarium; species Fusarium burgessii. Next base: position 2,493 of record PVQA01001358.1, on the reverse strand, counting down.
CGTATGAAATTTCATCTTGCGGACTCGGGCTCTGCCGTGGCGCTGTATCAAATGCAATGAAACAAATCTAGAACAATCGCAGGTGGCCTCAAATTCATCTGCCGAGTGATATCACTAGTTCACAATGGTATGATGGAAAATTCGTGCCAGGCATTGGTTGCATTCCCTGAATACTGCATCTGCATCAATCCAATCAAATCTCACCACAGACCTCAATATTGATCTGACTTCAGCTGTCTTTGCATGCATTTTGAGGTTCCTTTGTTGATCGACATGAGCTGAATTGAGAAAAAGTGGCTTGCTGACATTTCCCGTAAAGGATGTGACTGATAATATGCACTCACCACAATCAATATCACATTCGTCAGCTCCAAAAGGGTATCTCCTCCTCAAATTCGTCTTACCAGGTGTGAATCTATAATATCCCCTCAAATGTCCTCCCATTGAAGTTTCTATCATTGCTTCATTCTATCCAGCCTTTCTCAGTTCTGTCTCTTTGGTAACTGGTCAATCCTCCACGATGGACCACCTCCTTCATCTTGATACAGACGTCGTCTGTCTCCTTGCCAAACTCAATTCCTACGACTACATCATCGTAGGCAGTGGTTTCGGCGGAGGTCCCCTGGCTGAACAGCTTGTGTCGCAAAAGTACAAAGTTCTCCTCATTGAACGTGGAAGCGTCATTTTCTCAACTCACGTTCTCAATACTTCACGTCCTTACTACAATCGCGGCGCAAGTAACTCTCCCGAGGGTAACGAGCGTGTCTACGACGCCGTCAAAGCCAAAGTGCAATGTACCGACCGCTCTGATAGCTATGTCGGCGGTCCGGTGTATTGCGTCGGAGGACGCTCTAACCTCTGGGGTACTTGGATTCCAGAGATTGGGGATGAGACTCTTGGGCTCTTCTTCCCTCCTGAGATCGCCGAGTACCTCAAGAGTGACCAGATCCAGGGCTATCAAAAGGCTTTCAGGTATCTCACCGACTCACAGCCTGGCGATGTCATCTACCCAGAAGGTGATGGCAAACATGAAGTCAGTGCTACAGAGATTGGCGATGCAAATGAAAAGTTGAACAACGCACTCCCCGGGTCAAAGTTCAGCCTCATGCCCATCGCAGCGCAATTCAACGCACCGGCACCTTACAAATTCGCTCAAGGTGCTTACAGTACCACTCTGGGTATCATCAACCGCATGTACGCCAACGATCAGTATCTCTCTGTTCTTCTCAACACCGAGGTCATCGCTGTTGCACACACTGCTAGCAACACCTTGTAAGTACATCCACTCATGCACTGACCTACCAGCTAACGATGAAGGCTCAGTAACAAAACAGTCAACGCTCTCAAGATTAGAGACAAAGCAACAAACACCATCAAAGAACTCGACGTCGGAAAGGCTAAAGTGATCCTTTCCGCCGGCACAATCGGCACCGCCTCCATCGCTCTAAACAGCGGTCTCGACCATCTTAACCCCCTGGTTGGCAAAGGTCTCATTGACCACAACGTCTGCTACGTCCGTTTCGCCAGGCAAAAATCTGATAGTGAAAGTTCAAAGCCCCTCAACCTCAAGACCCATCTCAAAGTCGGCGGCGAAGAATGTCTCGTAACAGTGACAATTAATGCCAATTTCTTCCTCGCTGGAAGTTCCGCGACGCTCAACACGACGCACTTTTATCGTCGTGATGGCACGCTCATGAGTCCTACTAAGGATGCGGCTGATGAGAAGGAGAACTTCGACACTATCTGTGTCCTTTTCGAGTTTGTTGGCAAACTCAATGATGAGAATTCCGTCCTTAGTCTTCCTGGCTTAGACCCCGTGCTGGATATTCGTCGGCCACCGATCAAGCATGAGGTTCAGTGCGCTATGGAGGATATCATCCGTAGAGTTCGTGATGCTTTTGTTGGGTTGCAGCCTAACCAAGCTACGTATGCTGATCCGGGAACGTGTCCTGATCCTGGATTGAGACCTCAGCATTTGGGCTTTGGAGTGTTTTCTCATGAGTGTGGAACGATGCGTATGGATGGACCCAAGGGAGCTGGTGTTGTTGACTCTAACCTCAAGGTGAAGGGACTGGATAATCTGTGGATTTGTGATCTTTCAGTTCTGCCTGTTAGTCCTGAGGCCAATCCCTCGTTGACTCTGGCGGCTCTTTCACTGAGACTTGCTGAGCATCTGTGCGGTAAGAATCATTGAGTTGGGAGAGTGGTGTTCCGACAACCAGTAGTTTGACTGGCAAAAGCTTGAAAATTGCAAAGTTCCTATGTTTTTATAATTATCATCAGTTCCATAATCAGTTACCCGTTGGCTCGAGCCGGGGGGGGGGGGCCAACTAAGCAAGCTTAGTTGGCCACAAAAGTCCGTGACAGTCACAAAAGGGTGGGACAACCCCGCTCCGCCGGCTGTCGCAAATTCCCTCGATTTTGTATGTGAAATCAACAGAAATCTAGACGCCAGTTAGCCAAAAAAGGAGTATTGTTGTCTAAGTGCATTAT
>PVQA01001356.1:0-22235 GCA_002980515.1 Fusarium burgessii | reverse complement strand
GCTATAAGGAAAAACAGTATCTTAAACTCTTATAATTATTAATATATTAATTATTATTATAAAGTTAGGAAAAACTAAATAGTTAAATTTAGCTTTATTATATTTCTTTAAAAAGTTAAAGACTATTAATTTATATTAATAAATAATAAATATCTTTTATTAAAAGTTCATATAATAATAAAGCTTAAGATTAAGATTGTAAGGCATCTTTTGAGCCAACAGCCTACCATAGATAAACCCAACAATCATCATCAGGCTGTCGAATCTCCTCAGGACATCAGTCATGATTCTGGCGACGACAAGGGAAAGCTTAACACACTTCATATCTTTAACATCATCAAGGAGATAGTGGATGACGAGGAGTGATAAAGACACTGACCTTGACAGGCTATGTGCATGTCTTGAAGTTAAAAACTACTTTGCTGATATTTAACATCTAGAAAAGAGTGGGAAATAAATACTCCTTCGTGTTCACTTGACGATACACATGAGAGCCTCGTGCAAGGGATCCTTGACGAGCTCAACAAGCAAGCCGAAATGGAGGCAACGCATCACAACTTGAGTCGATAGAGGGTCCCGCCTGTTTGCAGATGTTGGTTGAGTAGTAAAATACTTCGAAGCGACAGCATCGTTTACGCAGACATCACTAGGTAGGGCGAGGTGCGGACAGGAAGCTCCGAGCAGCTCATGAGATACGCTATGTATGAACCTTCTGTCAGACCCTTGTCATTCCAAGCCTGTGCTGGATGTCGCTAAAAGAAGCTCTTCGGGTTCAAGGCACGCTCAGTCAATGCACATAAGTGCGTTTCCTATGCATGATTATACTGTTTTGTAATAGGACATTAGCGAAGGAGATTGAGGAAGCGTGAGTGGTAAACCAATATTATTAGTCGCAACCGACGAAGTAACCCCGACTGTAGGCAGACTCTAGTAATGTCACCGTACGACATCATGATGATTTCTCTAAAAATGCCTTAATCCTTGACGAGCTTTTCTAGGGATTAACATCCTCCCTTATGCCTGTGAGTTTTGCCATTTGTAACTTAATTCTCTATTTGGATTGAAGAGGGTGGGACTCTATTAGGAAGACGTGTTTAGCCATTGCATGGGTTTGCATCTGTTCTCTGGCCAGTTTAGCATCTGCTTAAAGCAACCAGTCGGGTTCTGCCGTGTCCATAGAGGCATTCAATACGGCGGAGGCAATCCCTGTCACGACGCTAATGCGGATCCGCGTCACTTCTTACTGAAGTATTATTTATCGCACCTCAACGCAAAGTCAAAAAGCGCCATGTCCCCCGCTCGGGACGCTTGAGAAAAGCCTCATCATTGGCGCATTTTATATCCACTGCCCCAATATTGCTCGCCCTGTAATTCTATGAGGGAGCTCATGCGGCGCTAGAAGCCAATTCATACTAAGTGCCCTTGACCATCGTACCCTTGACCATCTCTTGGCTAACCAATCCTTAACGTCCCCTCAGGGTTCTGAAGTGTAAAAGAGCGTCATAGAGTCTTTTGTCTCCAAACCTTAAGCACAATTACTGTCTGATGTTTTAGTTTACTCATGATACTGAGCAATAAGCGTCCAAAATACAGATACGAGTTTGTGGTGAGCACATATCCGCTGCTATCCGCTGCTATCCGCTGCTATCCGCTGGGTCTGCTACGCTACGAAGCTTTTTAGACTACCAAGGTAAGGTTTGCATGCTGCGCAATAAACTAAAGTTAATTATGCGACTCCCAGCATACCGAATATCAAACCTTCATCAGTATCAACTCTGCATCAATACTGATAGGATGGTTGTATCTTGTGGCAGCACATGATGTAAGTATGACTTTGTTTTCGAGGTAACATATTTGGGCACCGGCGTCAGCATAAGCAAAGTGTACATTTTCGACTGGAAATGTATGCCACATTTGAAAGTATCCCTGTAGATGGCACATGCCGTCGCGATGCAAGAGCGTTACGGAACTTGATGACGGTAGTGGAAGTGTGCTGGTTTAGGTTGATGTTGACGCAGTTGTGAATCATCCCCAGAAGTACGAGGACAGCCAAAAACAAAGTAATACTGTAACTTGTCTGTGGATGAAATGTATAAAACCCTTTGCCAGGACACTTCTTGATATCTTGTTCACAACACACAATAACGTGTTCTTTATCTGGTCACTTGCTAAATTTCTTCAATACTCCAATCATCTTATATTACTCTTTCCATCCTCAAACATGGGTGATATTCAATTTCTTGTCTCTGATTCCGCACCCCAGGACTCTAACAATGTTCTTTCTATCGACCCATATGCCTTGGTCGAAGCCCTTCTTGGCCAGAAAGTTAACAAGCCAGCATCTGTTGGCTCCGACAGTCTTCAGTCAGGCTATGATGACCTTGACATGAAGATTGATGCTAGACTCCCCAGGGAGCGGAACATGAGCCCCGACTCACAGCCTAAGGATGTTGCAGTCGGTGCTGCCAATCCGTACTCACTCGTGGAAGCACTCCTCGGCCGGAACATTGACAAATCTTCGGTAAACTCGGCAAAGATCATATCCAACGTCCTGCAGACGGATTACGATGAACTATTCGACATGAAGCATCGCTCAGTGCTGTTTGCAGGGCTAAAGCTCAACGAAAAGGAGAGGAAGGCGGAGAAATTGTCTGAGAAAGACATGAAAATCCTAAACGAGCGGGACCTCATGACTCCTGATCTGTCAGGGGTTCAACAGCTGGACGACCTTGAGAAGATCGGGCTGAAGGATCTTGGCAAGACTCGGGTTAAGGTAGCTCGCATGCAGAATGGCAAGATGCACTTGATGCTCCACGCTCACTCCCTGGGAAAGACGGTTTCCAACAGTGAGCTGACACTGTCCATCAACGAGCTAGTCAGTCCATTCAGGATGCAAAAAGGTCACTGGACACCACCTAATAGCTCGTGGCGCGACATGTACGACTACTTCTTCCAGAGCGTCAACAAGCATCTCATTGGCGATCTTACCATGTTTGAGATTGGCGAGAAAAGGGAGCCCATGCGCTACTTTGATGATCCCACACAGGGTTGTGCCTCTAACAGCTGGCTGATTGCCGCCTTGTTCTCGGTCTTCTGGTCCGACCCTGTTATCATTAACCGCGCTACTCGAGTCCACTACGACAAGAATGAGAAGAAACGCCTCGCCGTCAAGTTCCACGACAAAGGCGGCGACAACAACGGCAAAACTGAGACTGTAGAGGTTAATTACGAAATCCCCATCAACAACTCGAACAATGGGCCCCTGTACTGCCGCTCTAGCGACGGAGCTGACATATGGCCCTCGTTGTATGAGAAGGCCTTTGCCAAATGGATCACCAATAGCTCATCGGAGCAGCCCGACATCACCCAGACGCATTGCGGCGACCCTGTGAAGGCCATGGCACAGATCAACGGCCGTGAACCTCAGTACTACAGGACCGAGAACCATTCAGCCAACGACATTTTGGGGCTGGTCCGCTCCAACTGCGTCAACTTCAAGACCATTAACCCTATGACTGCCTGGACCTACGCCACTGGCAACATGTTCAGAGGCAGCAACGTCGTTGCCAACCATGCCTACTCTCTCCTCGGCTACACTATTATTGGTGATAAGCAATACCTTGTTCTCCGCAACCCATGGGGTGTTACTGAGCCGATCGGATTGAACAGCTACCCAGGGCTTCTTGAGCGCCTCGACCCCAACTTGTGGCACCCAGCTTCCCTGCTTGACCACGGAGGCCTGTTCGCTATGGAGACAGAGGCATTTAAGCATTGCTTCGCCTACGTTGGTGTTGCGAAATAAGTCGCTGAAGCGTAAGTGTACCGCACATTTCAGATTGAAAGGCTTTATCAACTTTTTCTCATGTTTACTCGTTATCCCCGTGGTATCACGGTGTCACTCCTTTTAAGCGATACTCATTCATGGAGGCGGCTGGTGCCGAGTTGGAGAGGGAGACACGAGATAACGTCAAACCCCTATGGGGCGCATGCTTTATACGTGTAGTGGTGGGTGCGGATTCTATGAGATCACGAAGGGGATAAATGCTTTGGAGAAAGACTGCTAAGGAATCAGAGTGATAATTTGGAGGAGGTGCAGAATACAGTCAGGTGCTGGACGCTGTAATGATGTATGGCATGCCGTGGGTTACTATGGATAGTGAGAGCCGAGGAATGATCTGGGCTAGCTGCCTAAGGATGGTTCGCTTTACTGCTTAGGAAAAACAGGGAGGAGAGGAGAATAATGCAAAGTATTTTCTGACCTCACTTCGTCGTATTCCTGTAATTGTCGGCTTTTGCCAAGGTGAGAGAGTTTATGGCCACTTTAGCGAGAATTTCTGCATTCTGAAATTTGGTACTGTTTAGGAAGTCATCGACTAGACCCTTTAAATGTTGACGCCATGTCGCATTGTTACTGTTTAGAAATCTCCGAAGCAACTAACAGGCCGCTGAGGACTCAGGTCTGCCGAACTTTACTCTACCTAACTAAGTTTAAGGTTAAAGATAAGCTTTCAGCCTCAGGTCTCAGCTGCAAATAACACATCTAGCTCACAATTTAGACATTATAACAAAACGCCTCAACAATATCTACAGTAGAAATACTATACAAAATAACCATTCCTCCAAGTACTATGCTGAAGGTTTGAGAAGCATCAAGTGCAAGTTGACAAACTGTTCCTGAGAAAGCTTGACCATGCAGTAAAAGAGAACAAGAAATCTTCTACCGGAATTTTAAGGAACAATTTCCGAGTTTATCGTCCGCGGCCAGCGAAGCAAGGGCTGCTGCGGCTGCTCAAATTAACGATTTCATCCAGCAGCACAAGGCGACAAAAGCGAGCTTTTATTCCTGTTTAATTCTAACCCTGTCGTCAACACTTCTCAACGCTGCGATTGGCTTGTTTATTCTGGCGGTCGCTATTTATCTTGGGGTCATATGTGGGAGTCATCTGGATTCCGCCGAGGGGGACATCGCGTCGAGGGCGGTGCTGATATGCTATCCAATTGCTGTCACCTCCGCTCTCTTTTTTTTCTTTGGCTCCCATAACTTAAAAAATTCTGAGCTAGAAGTATTCAGGCGTTTGGACAGGGAGGTAGAAGTAGACAAAGTCGAACGCGAAGTTGTGGCGCCAAATACCGACCAGTAGTGTTTGTAGGGTCATGGTTGAGGTGAGTGAGAATGTTTTTGAAATTTCAGTCCCAGTTCAAAATCATATTTAAAACTCCACAATCGACCGGCCAGTATAGAAAATAAAGTGCTATCTGGATTAAGTAGTAGAGTAAGATATATTTAATTTACATTGATTTATAAGTTACATTTAGTAAATTAAAAAGAGTTTTATATATAGTTAAGTATAAGAAAATAAATATTCAATAGAAGCTATAAATAAAGTATAATATAATATTATATATAGTATTTTAAAAGAGTTAATAAGTATAATTTAAGTATATTATAAAAAGTTAATTATTTAACAAACTCACTTTGTAATAGGAAAGCAAGTGTTCTCTGTAACCGGGCGATAATCATTTAATAGACGTTGTCCTTCCGCTGTTACCCAACGCATCCCATATAATTCGAACTTCAAGACAGCCCGAGCAACCATGCAGCTGCCAATAACTCGAGCAACTACCGGAACCATATCACCCAAACCAATAAACATTTGACATGACAAGAAAACCGTGCCAAAAATGAAGAGAACAAGGATAGCAATATTAGTTAACCAGGAAACCATTGCCGAAATAACACAATACACATGCTGTTTGCGCACTTCGAAGTATAATGGACTGTTCAAGGCACAGGGAATAAACTCAGCACTAATCGTCTGGATCCATGTGCGCTGTCCCTCTGCGACTTGCTTCTCAAGTGGCGTCTTTCGAAGGCTGTAAGCTAGCCTGATGTATACGTAACTTAATATGTGAATAGGCAACAGAAGAAGAATCCATAGAAAAGGAGGATACGTCTCTGGTAGAGAGGTCTTGATTGCAATAGATGATATCGATACCGACTGGAATGCGAGCTGATGCACAAGCCAGAAAACATTGGCAGTAGCCGCAGCAGCCAACAGGTACTCGACTATTGTAACCAAGACCCACGGCCATCGACCGATCTCTACTAGATAACGAATCAGATCCACTTCGAATGGCTCTTTCAAATGATTCAGATATGCGAGGGGCGAACGGTCAAGCCGAACAAACGGCATGCCGAAGCTCAGTATGAACGCGAGGACTGGTCGTCGCATGGCGAGAATAGTGATCTCGTCTACCGATGGGCCGATGGACTGCAGGATTGTCGGTAAAAGACCCAAGAGAAGGGCTGCAGCACCCATCTCAACTTTGGGAGCCTCGTCCATTTGCTGCAAGATACAATTCGCAAATGAGAAAGAGGGGCGAGGCCCAGACTGTTCGTCGTAAGCTTCACGCTCCGGGCGACAGTTCATATCAATGATTGTAAGAAGCCAATCGTTCCAAGATGGGAAGAACTGATGAAATTGACCCGGGGAGTCGGCAGCTGCCTGGCTTGCGTTTGCAAGTAGGGCAAGTATGCCAGCTATGAATGTTTGAGATCGCATGGTGGCAGATGTGTGCAGCGGTGGGCTAAACTCAGACTATGGTCGGATTGATGCTATCAGTTGAAGATTGTATGACAGTATGACACAGGAAGAAGTTGGAGGGAGAGGGAATGCTGAATATGTTTACGAAAGTGCATTGGGGTGTCAAAGAACAAGTTAATTAAAGTAATGCGGCGTGTACTACCCATGGCTGTGCCATTAACCAGGGTTCCTGGACGCTGACGGCCAACATCCCTGAAGGGTTGACTTGGATCCTGGAGGAAGGCTGCAGTGTGACATAAATAATCACAGGAGGTTAAATTTGTCGTTCTTCGGCCTCCACTCCGATTTATCTCTGTCCAATGGCTTTCCATTTTCCAGTTACAGATAGCCTTGGCTACAGCGGCAGATGTATGTGTTCATATGACAGGGCGGCCCTGTGTCCGACACCCCGTGAAAGTGCTAATTGGAAGGGACATGCACATCTGTCCAGCGGTGTGGCGGCATATGTGGACTCAGGTCGAGGTTCGAAACATGTAGAAGAGGTTAAAAGCTGACTCGGTCTCGGGCTGATTGAGGGGCCGTAAGCAGCCACAGGAGCAGGATGCTAACAAGGATAACCAGCACACACCAATTAGAAGCACTGGGCTGTGCCACATACTAGGATAGATTCGGGAAACCCTTGACGAATTCTTAAAAGTTGAAAGGGTTTACTAAACTTTGAATGGATGGAGATATAGCTCCGAGCAAAATCTGTCACGTTTAATACTCCGATTGGATAATTATCATCTGACATCCTAGGCCTGTTGAGGTCTTTAATGTAGATCTTTTCCAGTCAGTGAGCTTCGATAGAGCCGTATTTAGGCAAATGTTAGGATTTTCCAGTAATAGCTCCGGCGAGTTATCACTAGGATCTTTAGACTGGAACAACTTAGCGCCTTGATTATAAAGGCCAAAATGGATTAAGGTAAGCTCTCCTACGTATCCTTAGTTAAATTCATACTATTATATCTGCCGCTCTGATTGTTTAAGGGAAAGAGGTAAATAAGGCAGATTATTAGAGAAAGTATAAGATATTATAATATTTTAATTTTATTAAAAATACTTTTTAAAAGTAAGTACTTAAAGTATTTTTCTTTTATTTAATTTGTAGGCGTCCACGATTTCGGCATTGTATTTTCCAAGCTAGTCATAGGACAGACCTTGAGCTCCAGGGCCTTTAGACCCGCGGGGTGAGCTGTTGGACAGGGATCCGGCTCAGCGCTGCTAAAAGCCTCATTCTCTGACTGCTGACAAGTTGTTGAAGGTGCGGGGTCGTGGTCGGGGTCGGCTGAAGATCCTCTCAAGAGGCGCTTAAAGCAATGCCAGAGTCGCGCCTTTGATTCTAACTTCTTCGATTCTGGCATTGTTTATAGCACGTGGAGATGTGATCCTTGAAGCGGAGTAAGCAGAGTTGGTTACTCTACGAAGTAAGAATCTCCGTAGACCCTGTAAGGCTTATTGGGCTGTGACTTGTCAGGCAACTAACCAATGAAGCGTTTTTTATGAGGCATGTCCCGCTCTTTAACTAAGACCTGAATACTAAAGGGTCTAAGGAGATAACTCTAGGAAAAGGCAATAATTTAAAAGTCAGGTACACGAATAAGAGTTCCAATTCGATCAATACAAGCGCCGTCAGTTACATTTCTTCCTCTTCCGGAACGATCTGAAGTTTTAATAGACCTTCAGCCCAGTCTCACGCCACTCATTTCCAATGATAACAAGCAGAAGTGATCAACTCAATCTCGACCTCAATTGATCGAGAAACACTCTCAATGGTCTATCGTAGTCCAGACTCTCATCGCAGGTGTCGCTCTCGATGTGTTGAACCAAGCCACTCATGAACCTAAACGGTGTTTCGCAAGTTGGACATTGAAAATCATAGCCTGAAGTGGCAGAACGGTAGTAGAATGCTTGATAGCAATCTCGCCCTGCTTGTGAGACATAATATCGGTCTGCAATAGAATCACATGTCCCGACTTCCAGATGCAGCAACATAGCGGATTCAGTAACAAACATCCGATCGCAGCCTGCGCATTCGATAGTCCTTTCAGCATGCACAAGCTTATGCTGTGTTATACATGTCAGCTTGACTTAACCTCACGTAGTTTAAGACTTGACAAAAACAAACCATTTTCAAATTCTGCTTGGTTCGAAAGCTTTTTCGACACACATTGCAAATATTGTGTTTATCCATATCATGTTGAGCCAGTCGATGGGGATTTCCGAAGGGCCGATTATTGCAAGCAGTGCATATATAATGGATCTTCTCCAAGTGAGCATTCAAATCATTCGATGTCTCATGATCCAAAGGTTCAGGGCAAAGATTACAAAGATGATGGTTTTGGGAGTCCTGAGTATGTCGCTGCTTGTCATAGAGTGATCGAAAGCTCTTGTTACATCTAGAGCAGCGGACGCCTGTTGCAGAAGGCATGTCGGAGAGTTTGGAATTGAGACTATACGTTATAGCGCCAAAATGATGAAAGGAATGAGATGATCGAACGTGAACGATCTGATGCGGGGGTTGCATACGACAATTGGCTGCTGAGTCTCACGTGCTAGCATTGCGCAATGCATGACCTGAACCAACAGCCTTGGGCCTCAATCTGCAATCCCATCTTAGGAGATGCGGAGATAGAGTCTCGCCTCATTTATAAACTCAAGCTGCGTCGATTATCTCTGGCTCACTCAACAGGAATCCTCACATTTACACTAAGGAATCTCTAATGCCACGCACTTGATGTCAGTCGGAGAAGCGATTTTAACAGATTCTTGCAGCATATGGCGAGTAAGCTCTGGCCATTTAGTGGTAGGGGCTCTTATGAGTCATTTATGTGCAGTGGAATACCACATATAGTACCAGACTCGCCTTCTCCCGAGAGTATAAGCTACTCGATGATTAACGCATGGCGTGATGGTGTCATGTATGTTAATGGCGGTCGCTCATTGGAGCACCTTCGTGTCGCTCGCATTACGGTTCCTATGGGAAACCGTAATGCTTAAACTATAGAAAAAATACTGTTTTCTTTATTACTTCGCATGCTGCCATCATCGTCGCGGGTCTGGGGGTTGCTCTATGTCCGCTGGGTCCCGAAGCTGCTTTTGGTGCAGCTGCCTTGTTGGTGAGACTTATTCCGCAAAAGCGAGCACCTCCTGCAGCTGCTTCCTGATCAACCTGTGCCAGTTGCGGCAGTAAGTCTTAACATCTGAGGCTCCCGGTTGGATAGCTGCTGGACAGATCAGGCAAAGGAAGACCCTAAGTGGACCATAAACCTGTATTGTCTTGTCCAGTTGTTAGTTTCCTGGCTGTTCTGAAGAGGCCATAATAAGCTGTGATATCAGCGGTAATGGGTTCTAGACTTTGTCTCGCTGCTTTACTATGGTATAAGAGCAGACAGGCCAGGCCCTGCTTAATTATATATACTATACTTCTCTTCTTTCTTTTCTTTTTGCCTTTTCCTCCCCTTGGTAATTTACCAGGGCAAAAAGTGTTCTAGCATCAGTATCTTTAATTAGCATCGTTGGTAGTTGAGGAACTAATTGATCTGATAAAAAGTTAGATGTAGGAGTGTGGATACTTGCATGTGTCGCATGCTTATTGTATACGTTACTATGTATTATTTAATATAGACACCTATAAAGCCTAGATGTATATTTATTTATTTTTTCCCCTTTTCGCCCACCTTACTATATCGAATTTATCCCCTTCTACTCATCTCGCAGTGCAGTCTAGATGGCTTTCATGCCTCCCTCAAGCGCTTCACGTGTTGGCCATCCATAGCCAAGCCGCGACAGGGAGTTTCTCGCCAAAAATGATATCCCTGTATATCTCATCCACCAGCAGCAGAAGACCCTTCTGCTTGATTATGGTAACGAGCCGATCGAGTACCTCCCGGGAGAGAGTAGAGCTGGTGGGGTTATGCGGGTATGTCACAGAGACGAGCCGCGTGTTGGGCTTGATGAAGGTCTCAATATTATCGATATTGGGTTGAAAGCCAGTCTCAAAGACGATGTCGATGTATGAGATCTCGCAACCCACAGCCTTGGGCGTTTGCAAGTTGGTTGCGTAGTTGGGGCGTACGACGACGAGGTGGTTGCGCTCAGATGCGTGTGTATTACCTAGCTGTGAAGTGGTGATAATGAATAAGGCCCCGGCGGCGCCTTACGTGATGAGGACGTCGTCCGCGCTCACGTTGCCGTCGTCAGCGATGATCTTTCACAGCTCGGTCGCGCCACGGTGTTCATTATACAGAAGGGTGAGCTTCGGGATCTGGAGGTCCAGAGACTTGACAGTCTGGTCGGTGATGGAGCTCTCGGAGAGGTTATAATTGATCTTGTTATAGCCATATTCCTCGGGCGACTCGATCTCAATGGGCATGCGCTCATACTTCATATTTGCAGGCATGGACTTTTCTATCAAATAGTTAATACACGAGGAGCAGTACTTAGGATAAGGCCCTGTATGTCACCTGAAAAGAACGATAGATTAGAGGCTGTATATGTATGTCGTTTTCGAGACGTACAAAGTTTCTGGCGAGTGAGGCCGAAGTATTTGGGAGCAAAATTGAAGAGAATGACCTGATTTCCACGCGATTAATAAATTATGGCAACCAACTTCAATTTTTCCTCAAGATATCACAGCTCTCGGCGCTTCGACTTGCCCTCCCAGGATGCGCAATAAGCCGAGTGCACCCCTCTTTTAGGTTTCTCTATAAACGTGCTGCTGCATATGCGGGTTAGACTCCCCCGTGCTTCCATTCTGCTTTCCGAGGCAATAGAAACTTTGCTATAAGCTTAATTAATCCAAAGGCACAAGGGCCACGGCCACCGTAAACTCTCAAAATCAATCTAAAAGGTCGTTTAAAGAGCTTCAATAAAAACTATTCTTACTAGATGGCTCTAGTTATTTCATAGTCATCCACCTGCTATTTAAAAATAATTGGTACTGTTAGCCAGTTTTACAGGGCTGATAGGTCGGTATAGATACGATGGATAGATTCTATAAGATTAAGCTCACCAAGCCGTTGGATATCTCTTAGTTGCAAGTTCTAAATGTTCTATGCGATAATAGCGCCTTAGAGTGCCATATATCTCTAAAACGTTGATAGCCATCTTGAGTGCCGCGTTACCGATGGTATAGAGTGCAATTTGCAACCTAAGAGCATTGACTTCCTTGATAACAGACTTAAGGTACTCCGTATCATATCTGGCGTGAGTTCCTGTCAGGATCCGTCCGTTGTGGAAAAGCTGGCTGGGCGTCATGGCTGGCTGGAGCGGTTGTAGAGGGGGACAATGGGTTCATCGCCAACTTGAGCTTATAGCAGGTGATCAAAAGCGGCATGCCAATTTATGTTTTGTTTTGACGCTTTTTTTTTTTTTCACCATGACTATTTTCTCTATAATGTAGCCCGAAGAAATCCGAATTCCTTCTCCCTTCACTACGAATTTGGCGCTCGAATCGTATGAACTGGGAGGGTAACTCGAACCCAGTCAGCCCGACTCCAATTACTAACATGATCCAGTTCGTCGATCTAGGCCTTCAAGTTCAGCTCGCAGTATTAGCCCAGGTCTGCCGACCCGAATTCCGTAGGTCATCAGATGCCCACTGGAGGCGCAACTTGACATGGTCACGATAAGGCGTGCCCTACTTGCCATGGACATGAAGGACTGGGAAGGTTCGCACATGATCAAATCCACTATAGTCAGTAGCTATAATCTTTTCAGCTTGACTTAACAATTGAAGGAAAGTCGAAGTGCTGAGACGCTTATCCACAAGGACTGCGATCAAGTCATCAGGCATGAGATTTCCTGTGGGGATTGGTCGTCTCTTCCGCAACCCCATGGGCCTGGCGTGAACCCTAACTTCCCCAGACCCCAGGGAGTTACAAGCTGATCGCTGCGGTTCCATACCTGTTATGTGGAAGTTGTAATTATCCTTGAAGCGGCTCTAGCATGTCCCCCCAACGGCTAGTATAAGGAGTCCTTGAGTTCGTTAAACAACTCATTCACCAGGATGCAAGAATCACAATCATCTTACCCCCATCTATCAATACCAAATTATTAGGGCGATTTCTACACAACATGGTCCTATCCTTGATCACTTCTGATCCCGAGGCCCCAGCTCACGCCGATGATAAGCCTACCTATGCCTGGCCATTTAGGGACAAATCTCTTCGCAAACTAGTCCAAGCAAGAGTCTTAGTAAAGCACGATTGCGGCCAGTATGAGAACCTAGAAAAAGATGACTTACAATACCAGTACCCAGCACGAGATATTTTGCTTTTGTCGTTCAGCCATCTGCAGCCTGGAGAGACCATGCCCCATAGAGAAATTGCATGCCTTGGTGCGGTTCCGGCAAGTGGTCCCGCTCGCCGCGGCAGCGTACAGTGTGAGAGATTAGTTAGTCGCACTTAAGTGTCATGTGGTTTTAATTCGTATTAGTTGCATGAGCTCAGCTGTAGGATATCCGTCTGTGCACAGTTGATCTTAACCCAATTCATCCACTCCCTTACTGTGCCTCTATTCAATGATGAACGTGGAAGCTTTTTAGTAGAAGATCATATCGTGGGAATAAATATCGTGTTCCTTTTACATTGGCTGGCAGTCCCTCTAAAAGTGACCTTTGGTCTACCGTATTAACTTATGAAGTTGGGTATCATTTGTGGATCTCAATATCTGTATTCTGCAGCTATCATCGGTAGATAAAGGAATAAAGATCTATCTTGTCACTAGATAAGGAACATTGCGTAAACGAGCAAAGTTGCCTGGGTCTACAGGCGCCGCCCAATGTCATGAATCCATGCGATACTAAAGGGTGCAACAGCCCAACTCATCATCTCGAACTAATTGCATATCAACTTCCACATTCTTATTCTTCCCATAACTTTTCTACAGCCATAAACATAACAATGAAGGCCTTTCGGTACTCCAGCGTCGAATCAGGCTTGCAACTTACTGATTTTCCTATTCCTGAACCCGGCCCTGAAGATGTCCAAATTCAAGTCAAGGCCGCGGGTATGTGCCACTCAGACTGCCATCTCCTTAAAGGGCACTACGATGGCGTGATCAAGATTCCTCTCACATGTGGACATGAAGTTGCCGGCATAGTCACCAAGATAGGCTCATCCGTCAAGGACTATCATCCAGGTGATAGGGTCGCTTGCGTCATTATCTTTCAACCTGCAGAGGAGAACGGCTTTGACTTGGCTATTGGCCTTGGACTCGACGGTGGATACGCAGAGTATGCCATAGTACCTGATAAACGGCTTATCAAAATCCCCGACAACGTGTCTTTTGCTCAAGCGGCGGTGGCTATGGACGCACTGGCCACGTCCTATTTTGCTGTCATGACCAAGGCAGGAGCAAAGCCTGGAATCACCATGGGAGTTATCGGGCTAGGAGGTCTTGGGATGGCAGGCCTCCAATTTGCCATCATTGCTGGGGCAAAAGTCTATGGATTTGACATACAAAAGGTTAAGCTTGAAGAGGCCCGGAAGCTAGGGGCGGCTGGCTGCTTTGAGTCTCTTGAAGAGTTAAAGGACGTTACACTGGATGTGATAGTCGATTTCGCTGGTGTTGGTGTCACCACGGCTGCGGCGGTAATGGCTGTAAAGGTAGGTGGGAAAGTGGTTGTGGTTGGGTTAGGCAGCGAGACTATGACCCTGCCAACCCAGGCTGTAGTCTTGAGGTCAGTGACTGTGATAGGAATGCTGGGGTCAGACTTGGATGCAACAAACGGAGTCATGCGGTTATTGGAGCAGAAACGCATAGACCCAGTTCTAACAGAAATCCCTTTCCTGGACATTCCCAAGGGTCTAGATAGGTTGGAGAAAGAGGAAGTTGTAGGAAGACTATGGGCTGACCCAAGCAAACTAGCCAAGTAGAGAGTATAGCGTTAAGGTTAAACAGATATACTGAGTGCATACCAGCATCCGCACATTTTGTACAGCATAATAACTTCCTGTCCCTGTGAACTCTCATACTAGGGTTAGACCAAACACCTCTAGCTATATCAGCAGAGGTGCATATAAGATAGGAGATTACTTTGACTCTGTAGTCGCCTCTCATGACAATTCTGGGCCAACCTATCGTATACGGGCTTGCGTAGACCGATATGTGGGCTACTTCTCAAGATCGCCGCAATGGTGACTGCCAATGGCAAATATTCATCCTATGCTTGAGCGAGCTGTCTTTGGCTCCTGTGTGAGATTTCGGTGACCCAATCACAACCGAGACGCATCTTGTGGCTATGTAGGGCGCAATATCAAGGTTAAACATTGACTCTTGATTGCAATGCTCTGCAAACAGCCTATTAGCAGGCCGCACAGGGCATTCAATACACTCATTAATCTATCCAGACCACTTCCTTTGAGCAAATACAGCCTTATATCATAGTCAAACTGGGTAGTCTATTTACCTCTATGTAACAATATTTAAAAGCCAAAGAAATCGCTATCGTATTAATCCATCTGTCTTTGTTCATACCAAGTCCTTTGATCACGCTCTAACTTAATTTCAAGGATCTTTGCATATGATATATCGGCAATGGAAATGCCTTGTATGATATCATTGCTCAAAAGCTCCAGATAATGCTCCGCAAGCAACCTTTGATGTTTCACCTCCTCTGCGTCAATATCATCTTGATATCGCCTAATCCGTGCTGATATCTTCTTGATGGTGCCCTCTTTTGCATCCTTCTTCTCCTCGAGAATGCAGAATTCACGACGTCGCGTTCGGAGCTCGTCTTCGGCATGTTTCTCTGCTTCGAGTGCTTGGTCGCGCAGACGTCGCAAGCTTTGGCTGTGCTGCTCCAAAGCAGCCTGTGTGTCGTGTGAGAAAGACAGGGCGAGGTCTTGAAACTGTTTGAGTTCGTTCTGCTTTGTGTCTGCTTTCACAACGGCATCTCTCCACGTCTGGATAGCTGCATCGTGAGCCTCTGACGCCTCTGATAGTGAGGCTTCTATCGCTCTCAAGGTTTCTCTTTCTGTCTCTAGATCGTCCTCGTATACTTTGAGATTATCGCGAGCGACTTCAAGACGACGAGCCGAGGCTGCGATGGCGTCCTATATCATGGTTAGTTGTTCTTGGTGGAATCGAATTGGATAACTCACTTCAATTGTCTCATAATCAGCTCCGCCGAGGTTCATGTTGGTGTTGGTATTCAAGCCAGCATTGCCACTGGGGTTGCTGTAATCCACATCCATCTCCATGCCATGATCCAGCTCGGGCTCAGGCTGAGACACAGGCACATGCTCAGACTCAGGCTCGGGCTCATACTCGGGCTCGGGCTCAGATTGAGTCCCAGCCTCTTCCACATTGTCAGCAGTCGACGATCTGGGTTCGGCCCAGCGCTTCGGCTGCCGTGA
The DNA here is from genome assembly GCA_002980515.1 of Fusarium burgessii. NCBI lineage: Eukaryota > Fungi > Ascomycota > Sordariomycetes > Hypocreales > Nectriaceae > Fusarium > Fusarium burgessii. The sequence goes on along the minus strand of PVQA01001356.1, from coordinate 6,289 downwards.
CTCCGGGGCTGGGCGTGGAGGTTGTGGAGATATCACCTCATCAATCGAGTGTTGCCTCTTCCTAGCTCGAGAAGAAATTCTCCTGCTCTCATTCTCATCATTAGCAGTGGACCTCCTCCTGCTCAATCTCTTGTCATGGGTATACATAACCCAGTCCAAGGCATCAGCATAATGCTTTGATGTCAAGACGCCATCAATTTTCTGACCCATTAGCCATTCAGTCAATTCCGATAGAGTGACATCATATTCATCATCAGATACGAGTTGAACAGCAATAACAAGCGGTCCCAACATGTGTTTATCAAGCACCTCTGGTATCAGGCCAGGAAGAAAGTCCCAAGGCCATTGGCCGCATGCCTTGTGAATTTGACGTAGTTGTTTGCAGACTGCCCGAGAACTGCGGTTATAAGGCTCAGGAATAGCAATTCTATGAGATGTAGAAGGGCCGGGGGATTCCCTTGGACATGGGTTGGCCATGTTGAACCTGACCGCCGATGATGCCTGACGTGAGCGGGGAGTAAAATACGTCTTGTCTTATCTTATCTTATCACCCGGCGGATCTTAGTTCCGACCTAATCTTTCCAGTATTGAGACTAGTTTAAACCAGGTATAGCGTAATTCTAAAAGAGGCTTAATATAATATTCAGGGTTACATTATCCAATACAACATTATCTCCAAGATGCAGGACCTTGTTCCCAGGATTGCCTAGCTTATTGCACCTGCTAGCCTGCTCTCAGTATCGCTGTTGAATTCCAGACCGTTCATCCATTTGTTCGATGGTCTGTTGTAGTTTTTCCAGAAGCAACGGGAACAAGAGGACTTTTTTGACTTTCTCAGCGTCATTGCTAATACAGTTGCCAAAGTCATCTCTACCGCTATCCCTATCATTTAATGCAGTTGCTTCGATTGCCGGTACGATTGGAGGCGGAGATGAGAACAGCTTTGAGCCGAATTTGGGTGACTTGCCTTTTCATGTTGAGATTCTCTATCAAAGAGCTCTTCTCGATGACGTGGTTCTGCACTCTGTTCAAGGGACTGCAAGCCATTGAGCAGGAAGGCTTCTTTGGCGATCTCGTTAACATCGTCAAGAATATTGGAAGCACTGTTATCAAAGTTGCCCCTACTATCATCAAGACTGTCAGTCCCATTATTTAAAATTTCGTTGGTGCCAGGAATCAGACTGGAACTGGACAATCTCTAGGTCAAGATATTTAATCTTTACAATTAATATAGTAGGTATTATAGTAACAGCTAGTGTTCTGTGTTAAAGTCAACTCAGGTGGATGGAAATCGTCAATTACACTATGGCTAGTAGTTGAATGTCGCTGGGAAATTTGTTACCTATTTACTTTATCTCCCTATTCCTACTTAGTATTTAATAAAACGTTACTATTCAGACTGAATGATCCCCTTCTTATCAGCTAACTGGGCATTAATCCACTTTGTAGCGGTAGCCTCTGTAATAGCTGCTTTGTGTCTCCTATTGGTAATAATGTCTTCCCTCCAAAGCCATCCCAATCCGGCCGCCGCTCCAGGTCCGAGCATGACAACTGTGCAGGTAGCATAAATAACAATCTTGAGCCAGCTGTCCTGGAGCATCCCAGCGTGCTTCATGTCCCAGAAGAGACAACCCAGCCAGATGAATGTAGCTGCGAACAAGAATGTCTCATTAAATTTCAAGAACTCTCTCATAAAAGATGTCAAGTCCGAGGTGGCAAGAGGCAAAACAAATGCGAAGAAAATAGCCTCTCCACCGTATAGGGCGGTAGACCATGTCCAGATCCAAACACTTGCGGAGAGACCAACTAATATGCCGATGGTAAAGCGTATTAATGGTAAGTCACGCTTTGGGGCGTTGATCCTGTCATGCATCATTGTGTTGGGAAAGGCGTTGGAAAGAATGAAAGTCGTGATGGCAATCCAGATGGGAAACATTTGCCAGACAAACAGCCACGATTGGCGACCAAGTAGTGTTGGAGAGAACATCATGCCGTAAAATGGAACGAAGTAGGTGAGAATCACTGCAGGCAAGATGCTCAGGGTATAGTTCATCTTGGTAAGCCTCATGTCAGTCGCCTTGAAGTTTTCTATAGGCGAGTTGACGTAATGTAAAGCGTAATATAAAGGGCTTAGAACACCGATTCCGCGGACTTGGCCCAGTAGGGTGAAAAGGGATGGTCTGCAAAGAAGTTAGACACAGTTAGGAATTTGTACCAGAAGCATACAATTGAGCCGGAGTTAAAGCATTATTCCGGCGGTTGGACTCGATAGCCCAAATGGCGATGATGACCCCATTGTCAGTTAGAAAGGACAAGAGCTGCTTTCGAGCTGCCGCATCATATCCGGATAGAATTAGCACAAAGTACATGTTGATTGACGCCCAACTAGTGAATATGCGTGATTAGCAACACCAACCAAACAAGAGATTTATAGAATACTTACAACGTGTCAAGCCAGTTCATGTTGTAAAAAGTCCTTCGAATGGGAACCGGATGGGTATCTAACGATGCCTTGCCGGTCTCAAGCATTTGCAATGCCCACGGAACTGATTCGGTAATGTCCAATACCCTCGTGGCAAGATAAAAGAGGCCAAGTAGGGGTAATGCTACTAGTGCCCTCTTAACCTTGCTCTCTTTCTTATCTTCACCCTGGGTTGGATTGAAGGGCATAGTTCCACTTAGAGACGCTTTTGGCGGAGGAAGATATTCCAGCATAGGAGCACCGATGAATATGTTGCTCCCCATGTCGGCTAGGAAATCGCCCAATCTAGGTAACAAGAATCGAAAAAAGAAACGTTCGAGCGTTCCCTGAAGAGCTTGCAGACGTGTAATTTTGCCGCATATATCAACGATAGATGCGGCCCTCCTCTCCCGACTGCTCTGATATCCATCAAGACATTTTTTGACCTCATTCTCGGGTGGAGGTCCTTCACTATGTTTGTCCACCATGACCTTGATTGAATTGGCCAACGCCGCCGCACTTTCGATAGCAGCATTTCCCCCAGCTCCTAGACTGGGAGTCATCTTGTGGATGCTATCTCCCAGGCAAGCGATTCGTCCCCAAGTCCAGATTTTGAACTTTGCTTCTTCCAAGGCAACAAGCCGGAATGAGATGGTCTTTTCCCACAAGTTGGAGAACTTGAGTTCAGGTCGAATACACATATCTCCATGTTGAATGGCGAATTCTTCCGCCTCAGCCTGGCTATAATGCGGGATGTCACCGATTCGGTACACCTCTTTCAGTCTCTCCAAGACGAAGTAATAGACACTTCCGTTCTTGACGGCAACCGTGAGAGTACTTCTGCCGTTGTTGTATCCGATATCAAGGTCTCCTACCTCGAGTTGCTGGACACCAGACGCGATGCCGAAGAGACACCGGTACTCGGCGATCATATCTCTGGAGCGTCAGATTATAGTCCAAATTCGAAAGAGTGAATTGGCCTGTTACAAGGCACAGAATAAAGACAGACAAGCCAAACTTACTGTTCTCGTCCTGCATCACAATCTCTGGCTGTATCGGTTTAGCCAGCTTCCATAACTCCTCTCGGGTCTTGCTCTTAACGCCGTCTGCGCCAGCCAGAATATCCCCCCTAAACGAGGAATTGTCATCACATCTCACAATTACTCCGTGTGATTGATGCTCAATATCCACAATTTTTTTGTTCAGCAAGACCTTACTCTTGTCTTGGATGTTCTCAAATAGGGTTTGGAGAAGTACTTGGCGATCTCCCCATAAGAAGTCATAACCAGTCCTGCAGAAGCACGATGAGATCCAGTAGCTCTCAAGAATCACTCAAGTACTCACCTCGCCAACCCAAGCCTACAAACATCGGATCTCGGGCAGACCAAGCGCCCCTGATCGTCACGATATGCCATCCATAGTATCGGCTCCTATGTTACGTTAGCATAAACAACACAAGGACCCTGTCGCATACGCACCGTCCTTTCAAATAGCGTACTATAAATTCCGAGTTGATCGAGTATCTTGATTACCAGGGTCAGTTTCAGGTACATGTGCATCTACATCACACAAAATCGGGTAGGGGAAAAGGTGGTAGAGCTCACGCGACAGCCGTTTGGACCTATGCCTATAGAAGCACCGACTTGAGGAGCAATCGTATCTCGGCGCTCCAGCAACACATAATCGATCTTGGCTTGCTAGTACATTGTCAGTAATTTTCCGCGCAATTTCTGAGCGTATAGGTCATACCTCAAGCGCATTGGCAAGTGTAAGACCAGCGACACCGCCTCCAGCGATAATAACCCGAAAACCCGTGTAATCAGACATAGTAAAGATATGAATCAAATAATCAATCCGTTTCGGGTAACTGTGATGGAGAATGAGTAGGCCATCGAGGATGGATTGTATGAATTTATGTACATTGCTGCGTGAGAAACAGAGTTTATAAGACATATCACACCGTCGAAATTCTAGCTGGGCGTGGCGGCGGCGCAAAATGTATGCTCAAGGTAGAATTACTTTTTGTTACCATACCGCAGCAGCGCCTCATTCCTTTCCGTTTCTCTAGTTTTCAGCTGCGGCCTTTATTTATGAAACGCTATTTGACATGCCTATTAGAAGCATTGACTGTAGCCTCGTATGGATACATGGGAGGTCTAGGCCAGCCACATTTAAGCCCCCCTGACAACTCTCCGTGCCTACACGGCGATCCCTCCTCATCAGCTCTCCCTAAGCTGGAAATTCCATGCACTGGGTAGCTACAAACACGTTGACGAATGCGGGGTTGACCGTGGGAAAAGAGTCAATTAACTGTGGCTTTAAAGTCAGTTGTATACCGTGACGTAACTGTCAGTCGCATGTCCATTCTAGCGCCACACATCTATCATACCTCGACTTGAGACGAGCCGAGAAGAAACGATTGAAAGAGCAACGCAAGTACCAGAAGAAGTTCAGAGACGTGCCGGCGAGCAGAGGACAGAGCTGAGCAGTGTAAAATCAGCGGGGAAAACCGCCAGTTCGAGGAAGAGAGACGAACTGAGATGGTGAAGTCAATCAAGAAATCGCCCCTGCCAAGAGTAAAGCACTGACAACGAGGTGATGAAGTCTGTCCTGACTGAATACACGGGTTTGAACTTTCTGCCAATTCACCTCGAGGCTCTAGCCAAGATTCCAGTCTTCTACCATGGTAATCTAGTTATCTATATCCCGACTTGTTTATCGGCTGGGAAGTTATCGTCACCTCAAGAAGACTTTCCTTGTTGCGTCGCGTCTGGAAGTTCAAAACAAAGCCGCAACTCATCAACGAGATCTCGAAAAGTCAGAAACGCATTGTCGTGGTGTTGATATACGCCAGCGAAGTGATAAGCGCGTGGACTGGCGAGTAAATGGATATTCCACCCATACGCGCGCATAGGCGGTGTGACTGTCGCGTTGGACATGATGTTCGTGATGTTTACAATTGATGGCGGGTTGGTGGATTATCGGGCTTATCGATAAGCGATTGTTGGCCAAGCACTACCTTATTCAGCAGACGCTTAACCAATCACGCACTGATTACACTAACAATTTCGCTAACAGATACCCTACGGCTAACTATAATTCAATCTTAATTGCCAATACGATACTATGAGGATGCAATACAATCCATGAAAAATAGCACTGCATGTGGGCACTTGATATTTTCTGTCTTACAACAAGTGAACTCATTTTCCTTGCCTGAGCTTAGTTGAATTGTCCTCACTATCGGTTACGACATTGCGATAGTGGCAAAAGAAAACACCAATTATGAAAACATCGGAGTAAATTACAACCAGCACCCTCAGCTCACAATGTCATCTTGAATCAAGCCTTTAATTATCAACTGCACATCCCTAACTCTAAACAGTTGCTAAGTCACCACCAGCTTCAAATTTTACCAGGATTTGAGAATAATTTTCGTTGACTGCGATAATGGCCTCATTCCAGCCGTCAAACAAACCGCAAGTGGCCAATGGGAATAGAGGCCAAGATCGGGCTCTAATAGTAACATTTCTTTTCCAGTTCTCATATGTATACTTATCCTTCTCAATGGTAGAAATGCCCTGATGTAATGACGTGTCATTTCGGGCGGCCCATAGAGACACAGCTAGCTGTGTCATTAATATCACGTGCCCTTCCGGACACAGCTAGCTGTATCTCTAAGATATCGTTATGTAAGCGCTATGTATGTATGGGACCGTGCAGACGCATTTTCAACTCAGACCTTCCAATTTAACGATTAACATCACAATTGAAGCCAATTAAATCTATTACCTTATTACCTATCTAATATGAACCTAATTGATACTA
>PVQA01001353.1:0-63808 GCA_002980515.1 Fusarium burgessii | reverse complement strand
TTTTTTTTTTTTTTTTTTTTTTTTTTTTTTTTTTTTTTTTTGATAAATTGAGATGTCTTCAAGAATACTTTGTTAAATGGTCCGGTGGCCCTTTACAAAATATGTGTGCGTACCTGAAATGAGCCTCTCCTTGCCCTCGTTTTAGACGCTGTACTCTGTGACACCAAGGCAAGGTAACTTGAGGTTCATATGAGTATAATCTTCAATTGGTAGACACTTGCACAATCCCACTCTTTGATTTTTCTTGGTATATATTTACTGAGATCTGGTGCTTTAATTTGGTCAGAAACACGCAAGTACTTTTGATGGCTGATAGGGGCATTAACAGCTTCTAACAGTTCAATTGTCAACAGATATATTTCCAGCCCCTAATGAAGCTACCATTAGCAAAGAGTTCTTAATTATCGTCTATAAACGTCATATGATACTATTTTCCTTGGGTTTTTCTGCCACAGGTTGACTCATCGCTGGTTCTTGACTTCATTTTCGTGCTGCAATGAGGATCAGAACACGACGCCAGAGAACGCATACTCACAATCAGGAATCGAGTTACATGGCCTTTTAGCTCCCCATATTTTTCTTTAGATGTTCGTATACAAGCACCTCATCATTCGTACTGACTGCGTCGCTAGAAACCTACGATTACAGCGCCAAGTGCTTCGGCCTCGGGAGATATCGACTACAGCCCCTTGTCCATCGAAGGGTTCAGGGTCGCTTCAGACTTAACGAAATGCTTTCTTCTGCGACGTTCAAGAGGTATTTCCCTAGCAATAATCGAGGCTGAAAATATAGGCCGTGACTATTATTGGTGAAGCTATCAGCGCGGGCAGGTTATGCCAGCATCACTCTCTGTCTATATCAAGACAACTTTACGCGTTTCTAAGTTTCGTCAAAGGTTTTAGCACCAAAGTATGGCGTAATATTCTTCTTTTTGAATTCAATGCACAGCCACTGTGTTACTCTTTTCTGCATGTCTTGCCGATAGAAGATTCCGTGAGGTATTCGAACTTTGCTCAGAAATAACTCGGCCGAGACAGAAATATGTATATTTACTTGGACCTAGATACCTCTACATAAAGTCTAAGCAGGTTGGCTATAAGGCAAAAGGGGGAAGAGCAAAGAAGAAGAAGAAAATTCGTTGCATTCCTGGTATGAGCTCCCAAAGCCCTTTGGCCGATCGGAGTTATCACGTTTCTGTAGATGCCTCCATATGAGGATAAACTCAAGCATCACCAAATAATGACACCATCTCTTCATAGATCTTTCTATCTAACTTACTCTGATTTGTTATCACATTCTCTTGAGCTACCCATCAATCCCATGGACTAAAGTGTTGATCACCTTGAGGCATAGGGTAACACTCCGCAAAACCAAGCGAAGACACTGGGCTAACGTCACCATCCAATCCCAGACTGTCTAAGAGCCAGGAAGGGAAAAAGCAGAGTGCGCTAGAACTGTAAAAGTATAGCCTTTTTCGTCTTTCACCTGAACCGAAGTAACAACGCTAAAGATCAAAGCCCTTTATATCGAATAGATTGCAGTGTGGGTATTTAAGATAAACCAAGTCTAAATGCCCTCCCTTTAAATGGTCATTATATAACTCTAGTTGCCAAAAACCAACGTGAACGCCTATAAATAGCTCATTCTCCCTGAGAAAAGGACTGCCTTCCTGTTGATGGACCCGCTGAAGTGTCATCGTTACCTGGGCTCACTGATCCAGTGAGTATTGCCCAGACATTTGACTCAGAGCTCTTGTGATCAACAATATCACTAATATAGTCAGCTTCAAACTTTATCTCGTCACGAAGAATGAACCTACATCCTGTTATGCTCATCCCCTCCGTAGAGGGCATGGTCGTCGAGATAGATCAGTCGGCGAAGACCATCTGGATTGTTACCAAAGCTCAAAAACTGAAACGTGAAGGCGGTGTCACCGAGGCTTTTTTCTTCCATCCTCTTAATCACCTTCGTAATACAGGTTTCAACACCCTTCTCTTCAAATGGACGACCCTCCCAAATTCCATATGTTAAAATAATAACACTTGTTGGTCGCTTGGGATCCACCATATTAGGATCTGCGAATATCTGGTTGAATGAATGCTTCATGTTGCAGAGGGTTTCAGCGTCGTTGCCACTAAGCCATTGCCGTATTGGATCGATGAATCTGTCCATCTTTAGCGTTTGAGATAGATATTGAGGCCGACGTTGTATTGGGTATTTCGTGTCGGTTTTTGATGTGAATCGGATTTCTGGACCAGCTGGATGCATCTTCCTGACGAGCCATACCAAAACTTCAACAACTTTGACAACTTCGTGTTCCCTGCGGCGCATTGTTTCAGAGTCATCAATGATAAAGACGAAATATCGACGCCCCATTCTGTTGATGAACTTTTCGTAACCGTCCAATGATTCTCTTTCGCGGTTGTTTCTTCGATGACTGACAACATCGTCTATAGCGATGTTTGGGTACATACTCGATCCACTCTGCTGATGTTTTTGCGGCACGAGTCTATCAGCATCGAAAGAGGTTTTGACAGGACTCTTTACATCAGGAGAGGAGTGATAATGTTGACCTTGAATGGGAAGTGAGATGTCCGGATGCTGTTGCGGAGCAAAGGGAGGCCCAAGTTTGAAGTCGTTACCTGATACCGCTGAGGTAGAGGGGGATTGATCTTCCAATTCCGCTATGCCTTGAGCATCGCTGGGATTCCATGGGGGTGACAGGCGTCGATCAATTGGAGTCCCGTTGTTCAAAGATATTCGAGTATTAACGCCAAGGGGGTCTCGTTGGGGCATATTGCGATGGCTCAACGCCATATCAATCTGCCTCGCCGACTCGGGATGGGAAAACGGGCGCTGGGGAGGAGAATGATCTGATCGAAACGTAGGCTCAGCCATATTTTTGGGCGATTGAGTAAAAACAGGATGAAAGCCGAATTGAGGGAAGGGATGCCCGCCATAAACCCTCGAGCTTTGAGCCTGACGAAAATGATCGCGGTAAGTCCCCTCGAAACTCTTCCAAATATCGCTGGGCAGTTTTCTTTCATCTACTGGTACGAGCATCCAGCGCTCGACAAGGTTGCAAACACTCCGCGATAGGGAAATGGGGCCCTGCAGCGCACCGACTGCAGCTGAAAGTGATTTCCCCACACAAGTGAGCGCTGTATTACCGTTGTGGAAGCATTCGCCGAAGCTGTTGTCGATAAGAGATGCATAATAAGTTGAAATTTCTCTTCTGCGATCATTGGCGGCTTCTTCCAGAGCGTCCATTCCTCCAGCAACCCAAACAATCGCCTCGCTGATGACACAACCGAGAGACCAAACATCAGAGGCTACGGGAATTTGCCTTAACCCCTTCTCCTGGTCTCTGTAGAATATTGATGCTTCGGGAGAGCCTAAAAATGTTGGTCAGCAGCAGGCTTGTAAGCTGGGATGGGAGGAGTTACAATATGTCCTGTTTCCACCATTATCCTGAAAACTAAACTCATCCTCATCAAGTGGCCGACCGGGTGTCGCAGTGTCGAAATCAGCAAGCTTCATCTGGAAACCAGACGAGTACATGCCATCTCTACCAGGAAATACCAATATGTTTGCAGGCTTGATATCCCGATGAGCACTACAATGTTAGTAACCAATGAAGAGGTTGGGAGTCTGTTACATACAATCCTCTTCGTTGATTTCGAAGGCCACCCCCAAGGTTTTGTATCTTGTCGATCGCTTTGGTGATGCCCATCAAGCCATGCAAGAAAAATCTGCGCTCTTCATCCGTGGCTGGGGTAACATTGCGCTTGAATAACTCGAGGAGACTGCCACCGCTGGCATACTCCAGTATCATAAAACAACGATTATTCTGTTCAAATGAGCCAAGATATTTAACAATGTAGTCGGAGGATTCGATCGCGACGAATGCGTAGTATTCCTTATTCCATGCCTCTCGCAAATGTTCTCTTTCTTTCGTTCGATATTCTTTGAAGACAACCCTATCCTTGCTCATATTAGTAAAGATAGTAGATCTGGAAGAAATAACTTACTGTCGAACTCCATTCGTGATCAAAGCATTCAGGATATAAGTCCACGACTCGAATAATGGACTTGGAGTGGTTCGTTTTGGTTGTCATCTTTGATACCTGTCTAATAGGCAATATTTGCCGACGGTCGATTTGCCGTCTATCCATTGGGGTATTGCTTGAGAATATTAGAGGGCAGAACATCCATTGGTTGTCGCAGAAATCGTCCATGTCCTCCTTTAGTGTAGGATCATCTCCAAAACAGCGTGAATTGAGTAAAGGTAGTTGCTGGTCCTGGTAGCCGTTGGAAATGAAGTGCGTGATAAGGTATGTCCTGCCGATATACACCAAAATAGAGAAGATGTTCAGATAACCCTTCTCAATCGTGGTGGGGAGAACGTGAATACTGCGATCAATCGCTTGAGATAAACGCTGCGGGCGACCTCTCTTCCACCATCTAGCTGTAACAGCAGGGCTGATAAATGGTGTCTCCTTATCGTCCCCGTCGAGTCCTTGCTGTGATTCCTGTTGAATATATCTCATGAAATCATTATGGCGCTCGTCACGCGGATGGTTTCTTGGGTGAAACATGGTGACTAGCGAAAGGACCACAAGAGTCCGAAGTAAAGTAAAAGCAACAATTCGCTAGATCCAATTGTGTATACCTATAAAGAAGAGAGGAGATCTGGTGATGATGACGGAAGTTGAAAGTAGGTGCAGGCTAATTCCAAATAATAATTTAAAGTGACGGAAAGTGGTTCGCATCAAAAGGCGAGTGCGATGCTCTACCTACACAAGGCACTTCCAAATTCAAGCCAAGCCGGGGGTATCAGCTTTCCAGATTGGTTAAGGAGGGTGCGCATATGCAATAAGGCTCTCCACCACTAGCAAACAAAAGCAGGCTATGTTATAGATGCCTTAAAAGGCGCAGCGCCTCTTTGTCCGCCTTCTCGTATGATTTAGATCTATAATTTGAGGATCTACACTTTGAAAGTGGCTCAGAGGGATCATAGTGGAGGTAATTCATCACAAGGAGACGCTTGAGCTCGAGAACGAATAAAAAGGCAGAGCCTCAACCGAAAATGAGAGAGGGGAGATGGTGTGCTACACCCATCAGTGGGGGAATCAGGCTGCAGCCCAACATACGATTCCACAAATGGGAATGAATTGACATCATTGAGCATATTTTGCCCGATAATAGCTGAAATATATGCTGTCCACGAGCTCATGGCTCGTGCTCGAAGTCTATAGTCTATAAGAGAGATCCAGATAAGGAAAAGAAAGGAAAGAAAAGTCCCTATCGCTTGCGCTTTGTTTCTTTTAGACTCTGATTACACTTTCATTTCTGCGGCCTGCGCAGCATGAAAAGAATAATCATCCAAATAACAATAGTTACGATCGTGATGGTCGCAGAAAGGCCAAAAAAGAGAGCGAATATCTCTTTGTTTAATCTCCATGGCGCTTGCGCGTTCACTTGAGGCCATTCAAGGATGCCGCTTTGAAAGAAAGACTGCGTAAACAATTAGATTCGGTCAGGTGAAGAGAAGAGCGGATTGCTTACGGCCATGAATGTACCGGGGAGGAAAATGAGTGTCACAAATGTGATGATATGCATAGAACTCGTCTCTCGCTTCGTCTTGTTCGCAATGTTCTCCATATTTCGAGTGGACAGATGAGCGCTTTCTGCATACATCTTGTTGATCTGAATGGTTTTGTATTGGAGAATAGTGTTGTACTGGAGAGGTCAGTTGTGAGATTAGCAGTATTGACTGGTGACTGACCATTTCCTTGCTCTCCTTGACGAGCAAGAGCAGCGCATTAAGCTGCGCCTGGCGGGCGTCGATACTGGCCTCAATATTCCTGGAATGCCGGCAAAATTGGAGAAAAGGGTCTTTACACTCAGTCTTGATCCTATCCAGAGTGGGGAGGCGATACTGAGTCATGAGACATTGATAATGTTCTCGAATTTGTCTGATGACTTGATTGTTCAGCTTGAGAACCAGAAGCGCCTCTTGAATCTTCTCCAATCCTTGCTGCAACTTCTGAAGCTCATTAAAAGAAAATACTTCAAGCCTCTTGACACGATCGTTTAGATTGCCCCAAAGGTCGCCCTTTTCAGTGTTTCGACAGTGGGTTACCTTTCCAGATTCCACACTCGTTGCGTGAGAAAGCTTCGTGGAAGGAGATTCAACCAATCCTGTTAAAATCTTCACGTCTTTAGTAATGTCTGAGTCGTCTTTGATGGCAGGCGTTCTAGCCTTGTCGACCAATGGCTTGATTCCATCAAAAAGCTCGTTGATGTAGAATATCCAGTCATCGTCGCACCAGTCAAGAAACATAGTAAGGATGTCGAGTGAAGACGAAAAGGCATGTGTGACCGATTCCAGAGCGCTTGACTGGAGAGACTTATTCTCCACTAAGGCCTCCTGGAACAATTCCTCGTTCAGTGAATTACCTTTACAGGTCACCCATAACGACTGTCCACTTTCAATGTCAAAGGAATGATATACTGCAAGCTGTCGGATCCTCCAAGATCTATTTGGGACGGAGGTGAAGCCCTCGACAGATCTCAAGACGAACGAATACCTAATTTCGCGTCCTGAGAGACCCATATGATCGAGAGGGAGGATATTATCATCAGCAAAGAGCAGAGTATTATCGTCATTGAATTGAGGAAGGTTACACCATTCTTGAGCAGAGTACGACCGTCGGAAAGAGTAAAGGAAGCTCAGAAATGAAGGAGGGATTTGTTGATATGTACAGAGGTATTTGAACATATTGATGGGACATCGGAGTTGGTCCTTTGAAGACTTTGACTGGAGGGACCTAAAATTGTTAACTACTATGCCTGAGTACAGACTACCGTACTTACACGTATCTCAACATTGGGGCTTTCTTGTTTGGCCGTAGGCGAAGTAGCAAATCTTCCATGGTTTTGATGTCATTGGAGAGTGATTGACAATTGCATGGACTCATGCAATCGCATGTTTCAAAGATCTTGAGGGAAGCATTTTCGGTTCTCGGGTGGAAGATCCGGGCTGCTTCTCGATTCCATGTATCAGCTACTGCTTGTCGGGCTCTCGTACTCCTGCTGCTAACAGCAGTTTGGGGATAGTTGTGAGAGGCATCGCAGATCTGGTCGAAATAACGTTCTGACTCGGATAGCTCCGCAGTAGTGACACTGTTTTGGGAAGACATGATATTACATGAGAATGCGATCAATGGGCCAGTGTTTGAAGGCTACGCGGATTACTCGGGATCAAGCTGTTTTATTCTTGTTGAGAAAATTCCAATTCCATTGAACAGGGATCAAATGATCACACAGCCTAATCATATGCCACGAAAATTTTGAAGAAGAAAGTTTGGTATTGACTCTGCTCAAGAGGGAGTTGGCGGTGACGTTTGTGGATGGTGTGAATGAACGTGGCAGAGATAGACAATGGGCATGAGGTAGGTTGGTGAGATTCAAAGAGGCTGAGTCTCGGGGTACATATAACAGGCCTCATGTAACCCGAGATGAAATGTTCAATATTGCTCAAATGCGTAAGTGACTGGAAATATGCAGGGGTGCACACTGAATAATTGAAAGGTATATCAGGAGTGTATTTGTAGTCCATTAACATGTTTCATATATCTCGTCTTTCTCAGCCTGATGCAAGTGTCAGTTGTTGGGTTGGAGTCACATCTCAAGATACAAGTGCAAGAAGACAACTCACATCAGTCAGCGACCTGGGAAGATAGAACACAAACTCGTCTCCTGCTACCTGGAGCCACAACTGAGCTTCTGATCGTGAACATGAAAACACTGCCACCCAAAGTGACTCGATCTACGTACCTCGACCTGGATCGTCTGGTCATTGAACTTGTTCCGAAGGTACCTTCGCACGTCGTCGAGTCGCAGGTTGTATATCACAATGGAGTTGTGCTTCATGGTGGCAACCAAACAATTGGCGAATACGAAATGCGACTAGATTTTTGTGACGGAATGCTTGCTTCCTCAACTCTGATATTCACAAGTCGCGTTGGGCGTTTTTCTGCCGAGAGACAGTCTGCCTTGGGGATGTGTTAGGGACTGTGCTAGACATGTCGGCAGGATGCTAGATATTCCTCTCCTGACGGCTGCGGCTCAAGACGACGCGGGGTTGCTCGAAGTGTTGGAGAGCGATTGGCAAATCTTCGCTGGACTGCGCAACGGGCCGGGCTTAGGGGATCAGGCTCTCGGGTCAATTACCTATCAGGCTCGAAGTGTGACCACTGTACATCATATTGCTGCTGGAAATGCGCAGAGAGAAGCACGAGCAGCAAGGGTGGTTGAAATGATGGACGCTGTTGGCTAAAAGCCCACCGGTCTTGGGGCAATGGCTCACATTTTATGTCATGCAGGTGATTGCGAAGCCAACATGCAGCAAGCTGCAGCCTGGTATGACTACCTTGTCTGAGCCTTAATCCACATCATCAAAGGCACCATCAAAGTGGAAGAAGCATAAAATGCTGAGGCCCGGCAGTGTCGCGTATCTTTTTCAAAAGTATTTGACAATGCTGTAAAGGACTGTGAACGAGCACCTCGAGGCTGCATCGATAGTGGTTGAAGAAACTGCAGACCAACCATCAATTGATCCCGGGACAACAGCATACGTCATATCTGCATAGCTACAAACAGCGTTGAGCTGAGGACATCCTTTTGAGCGTTGGGTGCAACTATGATTATTGGATAATCGAAGGCCAGCTGGTACGTTCATCGATAAATAACTCATCATATCTGTTATCACCAGGAATTTGTCAGCAGCGTCTATTTCGATTCGGAGGTCTCGATATTTCGAGGCTGACGAAATCAGGCTATGAATTCTTACACAAACAACACATATAGCTGATCGCCGTGTAATTCGGGGGTGTACTGTTCGGGGCTTTCCATTTCGTACAACTATCATTCCCGTGAGTCATTTGTGGTTGAATAATGAGAATGTAATGTCCAAGTTGCCTGACCCCGATCGCTGTTGTTGAAAAAAAAAAAAAAGCAATAGCAAGAGGGTGGAAATGAACAAAAGGAAGGCACGGCCAGTAAATCAATGATGATGGGCTGTTAGGGAAGTCACGTCCGCAACCCATTGGAAGTTGAAGCCGCCCATCTTACCCATCCTCATCTTGTTCTTACACTTTTATTAGCCGTTTAATATTGCTCGATTTGCTTCCAGAAAATCCGCCGGCTTCAAACGAACGTGCCAGCAATAACTTTATCCTGAAATCAGGGTCTGTCCGAACTCCGTCCCGGTTATCGCATGACGCTACCTATCGGACACTTTATTTCAGGATTCCCACTAGAATTAGGCTGAGATTGTCAAACGCAAGTCGGCCGCCAAAGAGTCCAAGTTGCGTCGAAGGATGCGACGGCGGTTGCACCAGTCAAATCGAATGTCACCGAAAGTACGTACGGCAATGACTTTATCCAGCGGGGAAATGTCGAAGTCTGATTCCGCCCTACAAGGCTGCTTAAACACAAGCTTTAACTGAGGTGGAGACACAAGCTTGGCTTCGTTCCTAGATTTAAATCCATCAGGATATAACATCGCTTCTCTTAAAGCCGTCCCATGCAAAAGCCAATAACGAGCGCGTCGGTGCGAGCCGTCATTAATCAATCAATTCAAGTGCCGTGTTGGTACGGACACGGACTTGAGGACAGGAGAAACCAGCCACAGCCCGTTTCTCTTTAGATGACGATACAACCCTGCTAAGCCCAGACATAACGGCCCTTGAACCTGCATAGCCACACCGACACAAAAACTTCCGCTGCAAGTGCCCTGAAACCAAAGCCGAGTCCGATGCTCTGGCTTCAATCACAGCCACATTCAAGATTCAAGTCCGCTCCTCAACCACAACAACTCAATTTCTGGTGATCTCTTGACCTACGGGCACGGTGAAGAGAGGAAAACCATCAGATCCACCTTTGATGTCAGTTCAATATGATGAAAAGGATAAGCTAGGATCCATGAGTCGAGGATCTAAATGAGACGTTTTCCCCGCCGTTGAAGAGTTTAATGATTCAATTTCCTCAGCACTAGTATCAAAACAAGAACGTTGACTGAATTCACAATGGCCTCGAGATCAGACCCCAATGTCCCGTTGCTCAAGACGTGCCAGACGTGTTTTCATGCCAAGATTCGATGCGAGAAAACGCAGGACTCTGGGAAATGCGATAGGTGTTTGCGCTTGAACAAGACATGTGTCTTTAATCCGTCACGGCGGCGAAAGGCTTTAAGGCCTGGGTGAGACTTTTGTACTTTGTGAATTGCAATTACTAACACGAATTAGACCATCGAGAAATCTCGAGGCAACGAGTCCGACAAGATCGAGGTCACCATCTTTGACCTCGGCCAATGCGACTTCAGCAAATGTCACGGATACTTCACCTGGCATGTCCACTACGCCAGCCAGCATTGACACAGAAGCATCTCATAACCCGTTCGCCAGAGGATTATTGTCATTTGAGAAGGGGCAAGAATTTCTCGATACCTTCAGAATGCGAATGTCGCCTCATTTTCCGTTCGTGGTGGTTGCAGATTCGGTAACAATACAGGGATTGGTTCAAGACAAGCCAACATTGTGCATTGCCATACTCGCGGCAGCTTCGCATGAGGACTTGAAACTTCAACAAAAATTGGGGAAACTTTTCAACGACATTGTGCTTGTCAGGATGATAAAGGGGCCTTTTGCAACTTTGGACATGTTGCAGGGATTGTTGGTACATTTGGCTTGGTAAGTAACTCGTCTCTGCAACATTCATCGCTAATGAGACAGGGCACACTTTCATCAAGGAACGATGAAGTATACCCAGCACTTGTCACTTGCAGCAAGTATCATCTCAGATATGAGACTTGATCGGCCGAGAATTGCGAGTCTATGGGCTTTGAGTCGAGAGACTAAGCATGGATCTGGTGAAATGACGCACGATGAGATGAGAGCTTTGGCCGGGACCTATTATCTCTCTTCGAGGTATGTTGCATCGATATCTGCTTATTCGCATCTAACATGACGCAGTTCGGCTGTCTTGCTACAAAAGTCGCATCACTTTCGGTACTCGCCATTTATCCTCGAATGCTGTCACAATCTCTTGTCCGCGGGAACATCTCCTTCAGACAGACACCTTCCGTATATCATTTACCTCCAGAAGCTTACTGAGGAGGTGGATGATGCGGTGATTGAAGCTACAGGAGCAATACGTGGATCAAGACAGGATAAACTCGCTGCAGAACTTCATAGGATCCGGGAACGATATACGTCGACAAAGTCATCTCTGCCATTCCCTCTTAGTGAGAGTCGTAAGTCTCAACTTCACTGCAGTTGATCTCTACTGACACATACAGCCACCATTCTTCTGCAACTACATGTCCTCGATCTTCTCATCTGCCAACCTTCACCAGACGGTATCTCATACGGCCCAAGCGGCTTCCAAAGTCTCCAACAAGGCGCAGACCAAAACCGTCTTTTAGATTCGCTATCACAAAGTATGTCTGCTGCAAAGTCTCTAATAAGTGTTATCCTCCTACTTCCACAAGGAGATGAAGACACAATGCCCAATATTGGCTGGATCATGCTATACTGTGCGGTTTCACTATCAGTACGACTCGATCTCGTGGCAGCGCAACCCGATAACGCACAAACTGCAGGCCATCTTCGGCGTATCCTCGACATGCCTCATACTCTTCGTCAAATCGTCCTGCGCATGGAATCTGCTTCGAACTCGAACCCTGGTGATGGTGAATCGGATCCATACTTTGGTCTTGCGAGAAGAGCGCGACGTATCGAACAATGGTATCTTGAGCGCTGTGGTCCTGTGGAATCGCCTGAGGTGGGAAGTCTATTCGGATCGACCGAGACATCACCATCAAACCCATACACCGCAGATATTGGACTCACACCTTCGTCTTTTCAAGATGCTGGTTTGGTGCCGAGTTTCCAAATAACAGGTGAATCAGATGATACGTGGATGACAAACATATTGGCAGATCTCGAAGTTGATCCGGGAATGGAGAACTTATTGTTCACTGGACCCTTTGACTTTCTCGGTGAGCGTCAGTCATAGCGTCAAGGGACGACTTTATATACCTCTGTACGGATACGGATAAGGAGCAGCGTCGGAGTTGGTGATAGCAATAAAATCATGCCCGTTGGATCTTCACTTGTGTTACCTATTTTACATCCCGTATACCGGCGGACCAATACCCAAACTCCGTCTATGTCTATGTTCATGTACATCGTTGATTATTTTTTAACCTTCTTTCCCGTCGACTTCTTTTGCTTCTCTTTGCCCTTCTTGATGGCGTCGACTAGCTCTTCAATCTCGGCCTCCTTTTCTTGTTCAGTCTTTTCCTTGGCCTTCTTTTCGTCGTTGGCCTTTTTGGCAGCTCTCTTCTTGGCCTGAATCTTCTCGACCTTTTCGATCAAAGCGTCACTTTCTTCCCACAGCTTCTTGGCGACTTCTTCATCCTTGACTTCCTTGCGCGCAAAGTCGACTTCCATGCACTCCTTGATAAGCTTTCCACCTGGACCTCGAGCGAAATCACCGTCCATTGCGGTGTAGAGAATAGATTGAGCGGCCATATGGGGAGACTTGAGGAGGAACCAGGGAACCAGATAGCCGGCGAGATAGATTGCAAGTCCCCAAAGAGATCCACGTGTTAACCAGCGACGGGTGCTGGGGGTTCGTGCAAGGCCTGGATCGACAAAAACTACTCGTGTATTGTTGGGAGCTTTGTCGGGTCGCTCGTAGGCATCGAGATGCTTCTGGAATGCTTGACCAAAGACATTCATGGCCAATTTACTGCGAGCATAGGCAGTGCCTGGAGTCCAATTGGCCTTCGAAACAGGCTCCTTCAGTGATGGCGATCCGATGTAGGATGAACAGGTAGGAATAATAACTCGAACGTCTCGATCGATGGGCTGCGCACGAAGAGCTGGACTCAAAATGCCGAGTAAGTGGAAATTGGCCAAAAAATTGACCATCCACGTCTCCTCAATCCCCTCCTCCGACTCCCTTCTCTTTCCACCAGGAGGTGTCATGACAGCAGCACACAAAATAATCATATCCAATCGTCGAGGCGGCGCATTATCAATCCACTTAGTCGCAAACGTTCGAATACTGTAGAAATCCGATAAATCTACTTGTTCCGTGTAAATCATCTGGTTATTCGTCTTTTGTCTCAGATCTTGAATGTACTCGACGAGGAACGGATCCGACGGAGGTGCTTGTGTGAGCAGAACCAGCTGCGCACCCTGAGATGCTAGTCCGAGGGCCGTTTGGGCTCCTATACCGGACGTTCCGCCCGTCATCATAACGACTTTGCCATGAAGGAGGCGTTGGGAGGGATTCTTGCGGCCGGATGTCCAGACTTTGAGGAGTGTGAGAAGGGTGAGGGTGAGAATGGTGTAGATTATTGTGCGGCCGTGTTGGCGGACTTGTTCGGGGATGCCATTTTCGAGGAGGCCGAGGATTAGAACGAGAGGCATGGCGGTGAATTGATGCGATAGTGTTCAGCACATGTTGGACTGCGCTAGGTATGATGGAGTTTTGGTGTCGTGGCCCTCTAAAGGAGCTTCACGTGATCCACTGTGTACTTGCCATGACAGACTTCATCAACTCATCGACAAATAAAATATTAATTGACTATTTCGCCCTCATTCGTTACATGATTAATCTCGGTATCTGTCATCCTTCTTCTTTCTCATCCAAATCTCACCAACTGGATCACCATAATTAGCTACACATTCCCAATCACCAATACCGTGCTCAGCAGAGGCCTTTCTAACACCCCTACCACCACCACCAATGATGAGATTTCCAGGCCGATAATTTTCATCAAGTTTCATACGACGAATAACACTTCCATGGACTCGAACTGTATCAGGTACATCTCGAACTTCACCTCCAGGAAGAGGCCAGCGGATTGGCTTCCATGATCCGTCGGACTGAAGATCCATCCTACGGAAGGGCATGTACTCCATGATTTTCCAGGCTGTTACGGCGAAGGGACCGAGACCTTGGCCGTACTCAAGAGAGTCATGAATTCGAGCTGTGCATGCACCGTGCATGATGTCGTGGAAATCGTTCTTGGGATGGTCTGTTTTTTCGTCCATCGGGATATCGGGTGCACGACCTGGACCTCCGCTGCCGCTTGAGACTCGAAGATCAGGAATTGGTGGGCGGCCTGTGGCTTCTTGCCAATCATGGGCAGCACAGCATCCCATTTCAGCGACCTTTTCGTCGTCAAATGTGAGGCCGGCTTTTTGTGCTTCTCTTACGATCCATGCGAGAGGGATGTGGCTGGTACTCTTGCTACCTTCGAGCATTTCCCATCCTCCACCAACATCGGCATGACCCCCAGAGAACCAGACCTCATCGATGTCTTGGGCCGCATCATCGTCGATGTTATCGATCTCGGAAAGAGCTAGGCCAGAGAGGTTGGAGAAATTGTCTGGATCCCCGCATTGGCTTGGTCTTCGACAAGATCTGGATCGAGCTCGATACGGTGCGTATGCATTCCCCTTCTTTCGACCACCTCTCTTATCATTGGGAGAGAGATGGTTGCTTTCTCTTCCTCGGTCTTCGTGTCCGTTGATTTGCTCGCGGATGTCATTCATTGCCTTGTGAAAGTGATGACCTTTATCGTCCTTCTGCTTGGGCCGATCTTGGTACATCAAATCCTGACGGAACTTGGCGCGTCTTTCATCGATACTGACAGCGTGGCGAATAACTCTAGCGCTGCTTCGTGCGGTATATGGAAACTTGCTGCGCTGCATCCAAGCAGTCTCAAATCTTGGAACCGAGTTGACTGTATCGAAGAGCCCAAGGAATCGGATTCGACCAACTGGGCGAGAGAATGTTTCTCTGAAACCTTTCATAAACTGAAACATTTCGTCTCTCTTCTTCTTTGCTGCTTCGGCCTCTTTGCTTCGTGGCTTGTCACAATCTTCCTCGTCATCGGGAATTTGTTCACGACCTTGCCACTGAGCAAACGCCTTCCAAGCAAATTTGACCATTTCTTCATTACCGTGCGACAAGAGGCCAATGTAATCGAGCATTTCAGCCAAGAAGCGTGCGATATACGCTCCTCGACTGAAACCAAACATATAAATCTCATCGCCGGGGTTATAGAATCGCATAAGGAATCGGTAGCCTCCTACGACATGCTGATCGAATGATGAACCGATAGCTGAGTCTTTGGCTTTTTGGTACCAGGAGCCAAAACGAGCTCGAATACCGGTATGAGAGAGGGACCCGGAGACAACATATGTGCCAATGCCAGCTGTATTGCGTGAGTTGTAAGTGACAAAGAAGAGCAGATGACTTACGTTGGTAGTAGTGGTATTGGTCATCTGCCTGACGGTCCAGCATTCGAAAGATCTTGAGGATGTTGCTGTCGCTATCGTCCCCATGAAACTTATTCCCAGTTCCATCGAAACAGAGAACAAGCTTCCGAGGCTTTCGCCCAAAACCAACACCTGGGTCAGGTCCCATTGCAGGAGTTGAAGGTCTACTCTGAAAATCCCGAGTTGAATCAGGATGGCCTTTAACAGACTCATTCAGAGAATTCGGGGCGAGATGACTGTAGTCCATGTTGCACACTTTCACTCAGTAACCTCAAGCGAAGGTTTGTAGCATCGCACAATGCCCACAAGCGGCCGAGTGCAGCTGGGGAGCAGCCATCTTATGTTGGACATGGTGACTAGCCCGGACTGTCTCAAATCTCATGGAACTGAATCATGTTTCGGTCAAAGATCAGCCAAGCGGTACACAATACACAATTCCGGTATGCATCCCCGCAGCTAACTGCAGTGGTACAAGAACAAGATACGACAGTGGCTCAATGTCTTAAATGGCGGCGCCAGCGAACAGGTAGTGGGTGTTTCCAGGCTGACGATTTGATCTCTCCCGTCGATCTCTACCACCGTGATACCCTCTAGAGGGGCCGCTTGTCTCTGACTGGCTTATGCATTCAGCCCAAGACATTGAGGAGCTCAACAAGAGAGCTATCGTCGAACCAAGATAGAGCTTTACCATGCCAACTCCACCAAGTCATCCTTGTATCGGGGGGTCAACTCTCACCAACCAGAATTCGCGGATCGTCAGCAATTGCCGATAGCTGTGAATTGCGTTTTCCACTATCTCGTTTTTGGGAACTTACAGATTGCCCGCGTCGAGCTGAGAACCCTTTTTAGGATATTTGGGTGAAGATCTATTAAATGTGGCTGCCCCCGAGAGATTTTTGTTGTCGATCGATATCCCTGGTTCTTTTGGATGAACGTCTGAGCGCATACCAATCGGGGAATGAATTACGGAAACTATGAGCCGCTACAAGGGCCGTCCCTAGAGAGATGCGCTTTTGAGCCTGTGAATCGATATTGTAATGATTTGGAAGCTGAGACACTAACAAGCCATCGACGTTGGTGGCAGAGAGTCTGAGCGACAATGATCAATTGCTATTCATTCTAAAGAATTCTTGGACTGACAATTACAGCTTACTGTTCTTCCAAACAGCATTCCTTTTTTCGACAAAACTCAAGACACCCTCCTTCATATTATCACCACCTTCCATTGTCTTATAAATTCCCCCATCAATCCTGTTGGTACTGTCTCTCGGCCCCTCAGCTTCCCACCCACCTAAAAGACCCTCGCGTGTCACAATAATCGAGTCGGGCGAATTGTTAGACATTTCAACAGCCCACTTCAACGCCTCTTGAACAACATCCTCCAACCTGACAACCTTGTTCACAATTCCCCAGTCAAAGAACTGCTGTGCGCTATACATGCGTCCCAAAAGTGCAACTTCTGATGCGCGTTGACGTCCCACGGTTCGAATGAGACGAGGAAGTGCACCCGCGATAGCAACGACTCCACGCTTCACCTCTGGAAGACCAAACTTGGCGGTTTCGCTAGCAATGACCATGTCGAGGTTAAGTATCATTTCCATTCCACCACCGAGACAAAGACCATTGACGGCTGCGATGATGGGCTTCTTTCCATGGCGGTTACTTAAGCCTCCGAATGCACCATCTGCCCACTTCTCAACTTCTCCAATGCTGTCTTCTGAGTTTTTGACGTTCCATTCTTTAAGATCTGCTCCTGCGCAGAATGCTCTTCCAGTACCTGTTATGATGGCACAGCGGAGTGAGGGCTCATTGTCGTACCATTTCCAGAAACGGTCGAGATCAAAGCTCATTTGTCGCTGCATCGCATTGAGATGATCTGGGCGGTTGAGTGTAACGAGAACGACATGGGCGTTGGGGAATGAGATGTCGGTGTGAGCGACCTTTGGGGGATTGAGTGACTTTGACATGATGATTGTTGTTACAGAAATTCACTGATGATTGATAATGATTGAACAGCCTGAAAGTTCAAGACATGGAGCTTGGAGCTCTCTTATTTACATCACCTCAAGCTCCAGGTGAATGGTAAGCTCAGTGTGGGGAACCTCGGCCCTCGGAAGCTCCCCCAACAATGGAAACGCGCCGACGATCCCCCTCATTAACAACAGAGACACAGAAAGACACATTGACATTGATGGATTGATTGTATATTCCCACAGCTCTCAAACGCCCTCACCTATTTCATTGGTATTGATACCCGATCGAATTATAATAATACATTTTTATCTTTCCCTCATCACGCCGGTAGTCCACGCTTCTCGCTCTCAGTGAAAAAGATGACCATACGCCAGAGCTTCTTGACAAGATCCTCCGCTTCGTCATCGAGTGCCTGTGAAACGTTAGTAATAATCATAAGACTAGGGCCGGGGAACGTACTCCTTCTAGCTCTTCCACTAGAGCGGCTGCAGTACCATGAGCACGAAGATGCTCCTCGACTGCCTCAACGAGCATCTCCTCTTGCACACCGAGATACTCAACAATCTTCTTCTCTACGAATGGTCGGAGCTTATCCTTGACCACTGCATCATCCATGAACTCCCACTTGACTTTCCATCCCCACAGACCATCCTTGTCCGATGGGATTTCCTGAGCCAGGGATCGAACAGCCTGTGAGATTTCCTCCTCTGTCATATGCGCCGTAGCAGAAGAAGGCTCGAATTGAATAGGGACCAATTGTCGCTTTGTAGAGGTATCTGCTTCTTCGTCATCCAAAAGACCCTCCACCTCTGCGATTGTGCGCCTTTGTGGTGCTGCCCTGGATGCTTGAGCCTTCTGAGCTGCGGCTCCGAGAGATAGCTTGAACGGCTGTGGTGCAGCGGGTGCTTGTCGCTGATCCATTTCTTCAGCTTGCTTATCGAGGAACGATTCTGCCATACCGCGTGCACGTTCCATCTCAGCCTTTTCACGGCGCTGTTCATCATGCTCAGCTCTTCTGTCTGCTTCATCTCGTGCTTCCTCATCTGCACGGTCAGCTGCTCTCTTACGAGCCCAGCCACTGTGATCGCGGTAGTAAGGGTGTGTCTTGCGACTTGCTTCTTTCTCATCATCCCATGCCTTTTCTCGTTCAAGCTGTTCTTGCTTTCGTCGTTCAAATGACTCTGCATCTTGAAGTTCTCGCTCGCGCTCTCGGTCTATTGCTGCTTGTCTTGATCGTTCTCTGTTGCTCCACTTGCGCTCAGCTTCGAGGTATGCTTTCTCGTCCTCCTCATCTTTCTTGGACTTGTACCGTCGGAAGAGTTCTCCATCGCTGGCGTCTGTGTCTTCATCTTCTTGATGAATAGAAAGGTCTGTATTGGAAATACCTCCATTCACAAAAGCAACTCGCTGTCCATTCTGTCCCTTGGGTCCTGATGGCGCATTCGCTATGCTGCCTCTTGGGCCGAGAGGAATGTTATTAGTAGCTGGTGGTGACTCAAGTCGAGACTGTCGGGCTGGCCCATTTCGTCGTCGCTCCATCTCCTCCATCTCTTCTTCCTTCCTTAGACGTTCGAGATCCCGTTGATTGCTACGCTCTCGGAATGCTGCAATTTCTTGTGCCACAACTTCTCTCATCTCCGCTGGAATATCTGCAAGTTCGTCCTCTTGAGCCAGTGGGATATTTACCACTTCAACATTCTCGCCAGATTCGGTGTTGCCCATTGTGACATCCTCAGTCGCTGTGTTGGTTTTGGGATAGAACAAATCGTGAATAACGTCCTTGAGTGCCGACTTGGCTGTCTCGAGCTTCTCTGTGCCAATAGCGCCGTCCTGGCTCTCCTCGTAAGACTCCAGGTACTTGAGCGAACTTTCATCGACCATGACTTGAAGCTTCGTCTTTTCGATACCCTCGTACGTGTCGTCCTTGGGTGGATCGGTGGCTACTGGTTGTCGCTTGACGGGAACTTCGACTTGTTGCTCGTGGAGAAGTTTGACTGCAGTACTCAGCGACCAAGGGTCCTCAAAAAGAGCAAAACCAAACTTAACGCCTTTATGGTCTTCTGTGACGCTTGCTTCAGAATCCCACTTTCGAAGCTTTCCACAAGCACCCAGCAATCGTAGAACTCCCTCATCGCCACCCAAGCCTTCAGGAATCTGATTTATGAAGATCGTTCGGAGCTTCTCCTCGTTCGTTGGGGGAACAAGTACCTGCGTTACTTCTCTCGCACCTCGGTCTCGTTCCATTCCTCGATCCATTCCCAATCCAGGCCGTCCGCCGCTAGGCATAGGCATATCACGACCGCTCGCTGTAGGCGTACCCGGTTTACCCTGCTGCGATGTACCGAGTCGAATCACGGGGGCGTTAAAGTTGATGTTGGGCATATTTGCAGGCGCTTGAAAGTTGGGTGGAAGGCCGCTTGGACGATTAGCTTGCTGGGCGCTAGACTGCTGGACACCTGGAGGTGCCATTCCCGGAGCAGAAGACATGCCTGGAGGAGGTCCTGTGAACATGTTAGATGGGTAGTGAGGGTATTGTAGAATATACGCACCTAGACCAGGTGGAGGAGCCATTCCTGGAGGGGCATTGGCTGATCCGGGATATCCTCCATACGCAGGAGGCGCGCCATAAGGATTATCTACAAACATTAGCTCTGTTGATACTAATCCAAGGGAAACATACTGCCATAAGGATTATATGCCATATTGGCGCCGTCGCGTATACGCGCGGAGAATTCGGTATGGATATGGTCGCGTAAGACTTTTAGATACAAATTTCACGTCAAGTTCACGATGAAATTGGTTTTGAATGATGTTTCGCGATTCTTTATGCAGGCGCAAACGTGTTGAGGCATCCAAGCACGAGGCTGAAATGTTTCAATGTGGGGCCGGTGTTCGGCCCACAATCCCACCTTGTTATCGCACCTACATTTTTCCGAATATCGCGACTTTTCTGCATCACCTATTTTGGGACAGCTATTGACGACGGCCATCAGCGATTGGGTAGTCTATCGACAAGATGTAAGTATTCTGCGTTGATAATTGAAAATTGTTAGCTAATATTGTTTAGGGCCGCTTCGTTCAGAGTTGGCAGCTCAATGCTGTCGAGGGTAGCTACGCCTTCAACATGCCTAGCCAAGAGGACATTCACAACCTCACTCGCCTTCCGAACTGGTCCCAAGATTCCTACAGACGATGAGGCACCTCCAGCCGTTGCACCTCTAGCTCGATCAAACCCTCTTGTCGGCAGTGTTCCTCCCTCACCACCTCCCGCCGAATCCACCCCCACCGAGTCAAAGACCACTACCCACGCCTACGATGCTTCGAAACCCTTCAGTCTGGACATTGCATCCATCATCGCCAGCAAATCCAGCGCATTCGGTGCCGAAGTTGCTTCTGATCCCATCGCTCGACCTCAAATCCGCGCTAAGCCTGTCACTGGCCGCACAGTCTTTGTCAAGGATCGAGTAACCAAGACGACTGGTCCTACACCCATGGTTGCTCTCCGTGTTCTTAACAGAATCATCCGAGAGGATCAAGTCAAGAACAAATATCACAGTCAAAAGTTCCACGAGCGAAAGGGTCTCAAGAAGAAGAGACTCAAGAGTCAGCGATGGCGAGCACGATTCAAGCATGGTTTCAAGGCGACTGTAAGCAGAGTTATGGAGCTTAAGAAGCAGGGCTGGTAAAGTGTAAAAGCACGATGTACATTAGATGAGAGCATGTAAACTATGATTAAGGAGAATTCATTATCGTGACTACATATATTCGTCGTCATCCCAGTCTTTGGTAGGACTTGGTAGAGGGCTGGCTTTAATCTTGGGTCGTGATCTGAACACTGCCTCCATATCCTCTTGAGCCATGAGTTCATCGGTAATGATAGTCATGTCTTCTTCTTCCACCTTGGGAAAGTAACTTCCCTCTTTCTTAGGAGGTGCCTTGGACTTCTTCAGAGAACGTCGTCTTTCCATCTGGGCCTTTTGTCTCGCCTTGTCGAAACCAGCCATGCTCTTCCGGGTTCGAGCAATGAGATCAAATTCTTCATCAACAAGTGTCTGACTAGGGTCGTCTGCAGAAACCGGTTCTGCGGACGTTGGTGGGGAGATATCGATGTCTTCATTGTCAGGGTCGAATGATCCACGAGCCATGGTAAGACGAGTTCGCTCAGCGAGTGAAAGGGTATGTCGAGGTTTGGGTCGTCGCTTAACCGGGGACGGAGAAGCCATGTCCATCGACTCGAGAATTTGGTCTGCCATTTCTTGGGTAGGGGAAGGTCGCGCCGGTATTAGTTCTGGAGATTCTTGTAATGGCAGAGGGGATGGAGGAGGCGACGGTTGAGGGGAGATTTGAGGTGACAGCTGAGGTGAAACATCGTATTCAGGTCGTGGAGAAGCTGCGGCAGGTTCATCTTCAGGCTCGGGAGAACTAGTCCGTTCAACTGAAGAAGCACGAAGAATACGAGCCTCGTCCTCGGATGGCTTGCGCAGGTTTCTGACGCTCGAAGAGACTGAAGCAAAAGAGTCAACAGTGTGAGCGAGTTTGGGTCGCACCGGAAGCCTTCTTGACTTGTCAAGCTTCGACTTGAAAGACTTGATCGGAGATTCAGGGAATCCGTCCTCATCTTCAAGTTCGCTAATTGCCTCTTCCTCTTCCTGTTGTGGCTGGGGAGCTGGGACATTGATCGCAGGTGTATTCTGAGAGGCAGGCCGCTGCAAAAAGTCCAGTGCTGCAGACTTTTGAGGTTTCGTGCTTTGTAACTCCTGGCTGAGACTGTTCACAAGATCCTCGTATTCGTTGATAAGCTTTGGTTTACCGAAAGTGGCTTTCTTGGGGCTGGCTCTTCCAAGATGCAATGCTTCGTGGGCACCAAATCCAAAATCGATGCCATTTTCCTTCTCTCTCGGTTTGACCTTGGATGGCGATGGCTTTGGTTGATCGGCAGAGAGCCTGTTGCGGAAAGTCTGCCACTTTTGAAGTCGTTCCCTCTGTACACGAACACGCGTGTCCAGCTGTTCCAGAAGACCCACTGAGTGCTCTTCAAGCTCATCCAGACGACCTTGCTGAACTCTTCGCCAGACACGATCGAAAGGCATGCCCAACAGACCATCTTTCTTGACGCTGGCGTCTCCATAAAGCAGAGTCTCCATCCATCGCTCGTTGCCAGACCAGTTGTTTCGAAGTGTACGCCACATTTCTAATCTCGCATCATCGGAGATCGTCTTTCCTCCATCCAGAGCCGCGAGCGCTTCCTTTCTCCTTGCGATGCCCTTCTCCTTAACGGTCAAAAGATCGGCAAAGTCGCTGAACCTGGAGCTTGCAGCGGCCTTGCTGTTGAGAATGCGACTAATGGCAACTCTGTGCGCCAAAACCATAGTGGTGAGATCTGTGTTGTCGCCCTTGTATCCTCTGTCCTCAAGCGCCAGTCCGAGCGCGAGTGCTGCGTGTTCACCGCTTGTTGCTACCTCTTGAGCAATAACATGTTTGAGGACAGCAGATGAAAATGCTGCGAGAACTTCCTCGAGTCGTTCGCCACGACATTCGTCCAGCATCGTCTTTCGTACAATTGCATCCCTTCCGAGGACGCCATTCTTCTTTGCTTGCTCGAGAGCTCGTAGGAGGGCCGCTCGCAGATTGACCGATTGAGTTTGATCTAGAGGAGGGAAGAACGGTTTGAGTTTCTGCCAATGTTAGCTTGGTCTTCATTCTTGACTACCCACTTACCTTTTTTGTTTCTTCAGGATCCCATAGCGCAAAGAGCTGGAAGAGCGCCCATTCAACGCAGTGTACCCTCTTCTTCAGGCCCTGCGCACTAGAACCGCCGCTTGCAAATGTTTGAGCCGTAATACCCGGCCAATCCTCAAGTTGGTCGAAGTCCAAAAGATTCAAATTGGTCAAAAAAATCGACAGCGCAGGAGGTCCATGGTGAACGTGAGGACTTGGTGCCGCCGCTGGTGCTTGTTGAGTAGATTTATTGGTGAAGCCAGCCACTAAACGGGCAGACCGCGTACGAGGCTGAACAGCAGCCATGGTGTCATGTTGAAAGAGAGTGTTTGAAGAGTAAAAGTGCCGTTTATGTAGTTTTTCGGCAGATATGCTGGTGCCACCTGAAAAGGCGGAGTGTAAATAAGGCAAGGCTGATGGGAGAGTAAACAAATCGGAAGACGGCAGAGTGGGTGGAGGTGGAGGGGCTCAACGGCAACGGAACCCTGTCCTGGCGGTTTGTGGGGCCGGCGCTACCCTGCACCGAGCGACGACCTCAACCGTGAAGTTCATTGCGATGAACTCACCTCCACAAATGGTTTGAAGTTGATCATTTCTTTGGAATTGATCTTGGTCCTCATGATCATAACTCTGCAGCCTGAACTATGCGATGGGCACGTCGACCATTGAGCACGTAACGTGAAAAGTCTACTCGCTCCCTTTTCGCAAACCTCCCGAAGGCAATACCACCTGGTACGCTGTCCAAAAAAGACAAAATCCAGCAAATGGTCGATGCTCTCCTGGTTTCCCGAAGCAATAAAAGATGGGAAATATTTTATGAGTTGAGCATGAGTTGTGACAGGTATTGTTACCTCGAAGTTGTGTTGTTCGACCAATTTGAGGATTTGTTGTTGAGATACTTCATCTGTGAGCTCGGCCTCAGCTAGCCGCAAAGACTCGATCTCTTCCCTTTTCCGCTTGAGTAGGTTCCTGAGGCCAATATCCTCAGCCTCTATGGCGTCCTTCGTACTGTTCGACACTATGGAAGCATCCTGGGCTGCCCCCTTCAATCGGTTGATCTCATCCGTCAAGGCCTTGTTCTCGTCCGTGAGGGCTTTGTTCTCGTCCTTAAGGATCTTCACCAATACGGCGTCTTTGTTCTCGGGTTCATCATGCTCGTCGACTCGTCGACGTTTACCAGGGTGTCCGGAGTCCCCATTGCGCCTGTATGTAGAGGACATGGTTGTGTTGTTGGTGATGCTGAGAGTTTGCTTTGCTGCCCAAATGATGGTAACGAAGAGTAAAGATATAAAGAGAAAAAAAATTAATTCGCAAGTCAGTTACCGGGCCGATGGGGCGTAAGAAGAAAGAATCTACAGCTTCCATTATGACACTGTCGGCAGCTGTCAAGTAGGTCCACTGTCAATGAATCAGAGAACAGCCAGAAACCTCAACTTGCATTGAACCAAAGTGTCGCACTCTGAAACTCTGTAATTTGCATCAGTGAGTGGGTTGTATTGGTAATAATAACCCTCGCAGTTCGATAAGATCCATGTGGTACAATGAGGTGCCAAAGGTCTGACAACAGATAACTATACTAAGAATTACTATTATTTATAAATTTAAAATAAAACACTTATAAACTTATAAGTATAGAGAAAAGATTTCATAATATTAATTAAGTTTATATTAATACTATAAAGGGTCTATAAATTAAGCAAAGATCTTTTTAAATTGTTAATAGAAATTTGTGTAGTAAGCTCAGTTTTCAGACTTTGGTAATACATTTTATTTCATTGCTGCACTATTAGTTCATCAAAGGCCTTTTCAACCGAGATATTTCAATTAAAATGATGAGTTCATCTCTTATTATTATCATTATCACTATAAACATTGGCTCACAAATACTGATTGGTCGAAGACAATCGAGCTTCGCCAAGCTGAACCCCTGGATTTGTCCCCCTCGATACCTTTTTCTTCTCCCTCGAAAAAAGTCCCGCTACTCTTTGCATAAAATATTCACAACCCTCGCACTTTCCACCTTGGCAGTTCGTTTAAATTAGCTTGAAGAGCGCATTGTATTGACTTTTCTAATACTTACCTTAATTCTATCAGTTCCAACACTCATTGGTACCCAGTCCATAAAAGAGAACAAACAAAGAAAACTCTTGGCTAGAAAATGACAAAGGAAATATGTTTGAATTAACTTGTGATTGTACTTACCTGTTTTTTCTGTTGATGTTTCTCCGTAAACAAACCGGTCTTACATCGTCTCTGTCTTTCTCAGTTTTCACAGTCGTCAAATGCGTAGTTAACCTGCGCCATAGCGAGGTCAAGATCGTCGAAATACGGCGAATCTTCATCGTCAAGGCCTTCCTCGCCCTCCTCGCCTTCATCGTTAGGATCTTGTTCTGGTTGAAGGCTCTCGGGTTCATCCAACTCAGGAATTGCCGGGAGTCTTCCCAAAAACTCTATGACCTCAGGAGCAGGTTCCTGAGGCGCATCATCATCATCAGGAGTAACGGTTGAGTGAAAGTAAATCTTGCGACATACATCACACTCCAAAAGATGTGCTACGCACTTGTCTGCATTAGATGATGTGCCATCGTCACCGTCAACCTCAGCCTCAGGTTCCTCGAGTTCGACGTCTTCGATTTCAACGTCGTCGAATTCATCCTCGTAGAACTCATCAAGCTTTCGCTTTCCAAGCGAAGTGGTTGGCTCGACATGGGGAAGCAGAAGAGTGAACTTAGAGACTGGCTTTCTGACCTTCATGTCATCATCGCGCCCCGTAGTTTTACCTTCGTGGCCGGCAGGTTCGCATGAGACATCTTCGGGGGCCTCCCCAAAGAGATCATTATCACCCAAAAGGTAATCATCACCAAAAAGATCGTCAACAGACCCTTGGTCTTCCATCCTGCAATCGCCCTCGGCATCGTTGCCTCTAACGCCGGAGACATTGTCGCAATGAGAATATGCAGGCCTGTCCTCAAGTGAATCATCGTATTCAGATAGATTATCTTCACTAGAAAGCCCCTCATCTTCAGAGGCATCCTCGCTATCAGGGAGATTCTCGTCAGCGGAGACATCTTCACCAGAATGATCATTGTCAGCAGAGACATCACAGTCAACAGAGGCATTATCGACAGGATCCTCATCTTCAATATCATCGTCAATAGAGACGTCATCATCAACAGAGACATCATCGTCTTCAGCAACGTCGTCAACAGAAGCATCATCTCCTGAGAAGTCCTCTTCCTCAGAAAGATCCTCATCTTCAGAGAGCTCATTTCCAGAGCAAGGATCAACAAACTCTTCATCTTCAGCATCATCTTCAGCCTCCGACACATCAGCCTCGTACCCAGTATCACAGCACCAAATATCAGAGGAGTCAGAGTCCTCTGACTCCTTTTCAGGCTCCGAAGGATACTCAAACGTAAATCCATGATAGGAACTCTCATCATGAATATCCTCAGCCTCACCCATCTCAACGTCACCCCCGACAAATTTGTACACAGCGAAATATTCGTTCATGTGGGGAGGTGTACACGTAATGTGGGGAGTTGGGGGAACAGATGCAAGACGTGAAGGTGTGAAGTTAGCATCGTAAACACAGTCATATTCAGGTTCGAAAAAACCATCATAGTCAAAATCCTTGGGCCCAGCCATTTCAACATCGGAGTTCTGACAGTAGTCGTGGTACCAATCGAGAGGAGTTGTAACAGGCCGGGGAGTTGGGGGAGTAGAGCCGGTTTGAGGAGGAGTGACTGTGATAGTGGGCACAGTCATTTTGAATATGGTGATTAGTAGATGGGAAATTTTGGAGTTTTGGAATGTAATGAAGTGGTTGAAGCTGATACTTTGTTTGTGAGGACTGTAGAGTTGTTGATTGAGATTAAGTGCGATTGTGCTGAGTTGAGACTGACAATAGAGGGTTATGAAAGGATTTTATACAAAATTATGGAATGAACATATTGATTCGACTAGCTAAATTCGAGGAGAAAGCTATTTGTTCACATATTATTCCAATGAACAGTACCTGTTCAGTACTGAACCAAGGCCAATCCAGAGCAGCCTTGAAAAAAGGTGATGTCTACCCGACCACAACTTTTGAACACGGAAAAATGGGATACTGAATTGCCTAGACAAACTATTAGAAAAAAAACAAGTGAAGGTGACTGAAGATCTTGGGAATACTGGCAGTAATGTTCGGCTCATGGGCTGATCATCTACATTGAACATTGGTGCCCCCAAATTTGGCATCCCGTAGTGAGACAAATGGCAAAGAGCACTCTCAAAAAGTAAGTTACTCGATGATATCGAAATGGATGACAATGATGAATCCATTGGACCCTTTGTCCACGTCTGTAGTCTCTGTGAGACTCAACTTAAAGGAGTTCACTCGTAGTGCATAAGACAGATCATCGCGTTTCCGCGAGTTAGAGAAAAAAGGCCAATTGATAATGGTTTGTCTTATCTCGCTTTCTATGTTTCGTTTATGCCTGCTGCCTGGGTAAGTACATGATGGGTATACCTTTGCTGTTTGTGTGCTCTGTCGTTTGCACACATGGAGTAACATTTGCGACAATAATAAGCGCTGCTTAACAATAAGCATGAAACAATGCTAAACAATGCCGGAGCTATCATATGGGAAAAAAAAAAAAATAAAAAAATAACCGTACGACACAGACCATAAGACTGCCACTTGGATGACCTCGAAAGCCATAGTCGTGTGTACACCTTTCATTGATAAAAAGTCATATTGTTGAGGCCTCTCCAACCGGTATGTCCGGGGAACCTTCAGTGTACCAAACGCAGCCCTCCATTCCTGGGTCAGAATCGCAAGAGATCCGCATGTCAGGACTACACCAGCCGGCTGCATCTGGGGTGCCATTTACCACTGCGCGTATACAGTAATGGGGGTTGGAATAATAGGACGGCTGATGGAGACTATCTCTCACACGTCGCTGTAAGTCGAGACTGGAGTAAGCACCTCTCTGGTATATGCCGATATGGGCTGATTCAACATATTCCCATTGTATGTACATATTGAGAGATATGTACAAGTCTGGCTCGAGTCGGGCATCAAAATAATGTATTGGGTTGGTCGGCGTTCCCGATATGTGCGGGATTGTATGTACGCGGAAGGGGGACGCTTGAGCTTCGAGAGAAGGGAAAAATTGAGCACGGATGGAATAGTTGGGGATTGGAAATTGCCGGATAATTTCCCACGGGCGTGGTTGCTGGCGATGCTGGAAATCTTCCGGTTCGGCCACAGATCTTCGGGGTTCAGTCGCAGGTCTTTGAGACTCAGCTGCAAGTCTCTAAGGTTCGGCAAAGTCCTGTCTCACGGTCATGGGCCCTCCAGAAGAGGGTGATGAATGGGAATCTTGGTGTTCATCTGGAAATGATTGGATCGTTGCGGAATTTTTATGAAGGTCATTCTAAAACTTACGTCGGTCTCTGCCCAAACATCTGGTTCTGTAATCCCTTCAGTGGATGACATGGCAATGAAGAGTGTGTGATGTTGATGATTATATGTTTGTATATGATACGTAATGAAGAGTGCAGAGTGAAGAATGTAAGAGTTCGGACTATAAACGAGAAAAAAGGAATGGAAAGGCGTGAAAACGGGGAGATGCGGATGGGTGATGATGAACTGGGCAGTGGGCTTATGACACCTCTTTCACGTGGGTGCCAATCAATCTGACCTTAAGGAAAATGTCAATTTCTCAAATCAATCTAAGGTAGGTACTCTAGGTATCAGAGGTAAATATTCTGAGATAGTAAAATAAAAACCTCCCTGTTCTGCTGAAAAGTTCCCCTTGCTATGCACAATCCATAACTCTTCATCCCATCCTCTTCTGGTCGCCAGTCTCTTCCTCCAGTGACTTAGATCGCTATTCTCTCCTGGCTGGAAAGAGTTACCACCACAATCAACAACTTCACCATCGGGTTCGGGAAGACTCCTTGTTGATGCCTTTCAACTTGGCTTCCAAAACTTCAACCATTTCCTCAAGTTGCTTGACCATTTCCTCAAGGCGTTCCTTGTACTTGCGTAGATCCAAGACCTGAGACTTCCAGTAGTCCCTGCAGCGCTCTAACCTGTTCATCGTCCCATAGAGCCTCTTGATATCGTAAATTGCGTCTTCTAGAGTCGTTGGAGGAGGGCCTTCCCAGAATAGACCAGGTCCAAGGGATCCTCATCATCCAAGTAACCATCCAATTCGTCTGGCTGGTTGTGGGCATCGACTGGAAGATGGTCCTGCAACATACCCTCGTCGGGTTCCGCTGGCGACACTTCGGCTTCGACCTCGTTTGGTGTGTTCGAGACGCTGACTCTCCGGAAACTATCACCAGTTTCTTCAAGGTCTTGATGTTGATGGGTTGGGGAAACGTAATACCCGAGCCTGATGATCTCCTTAGACTGATCGTCCTCAGGATCACCGATAAAGCGACGTTTGGGCATTTTGATACCACTTGCGACTTGATAAAGTATGCGGTTATGCGAATGAGTAGTGAGTAGGTAAAGTATGGGTTGAAGGAAATGAGTTTGGCTAAGCATCAGTGAGGAGGTCAGGCTAGTACTTATACTACAAGGAATTCATTCACTTGGTGGACGATGGGATCCTCTGTATGGATTCTTTCATGGAAGATATCTTGGATCGCAACTATTGACCTGTCGTATTGACCTGTCATGTGCATGCAAGAAAAAAGTCTTTGAAAGGTGGATGCTGCAGCAGTAGGGATGCATTTGAAAGAACCGATGAATCATTTTTAGTCTATCCTCAGTCTTGCAGGGAAGTAAGCCATTGACCTTTACCTTCTCTTTGACCAGATCTTTAGTGACGCGTCAATAACAGGCCTTGCCCTAGCCATGCAACAATTTGGCTCTGGTGATTTGTACAGCTTTCTTCTAGAGGTGACCTTGTTGGCGTTTCAGCTGTTAGTACAGCCAGGGCTCTTTCGTCCGATAGATCATGTCTTTGAGCCGCGAGAGATGTATTCTAAGAATGAGTGTACGTCCCGTATACAGGTTCTTCTATGTAGGCATGCGAACTTAAGCTTACAGCCCAGTGAGCTCATATTCGAAGAATGACAGATGGCGTGGTAAAATCGAAAAATCGCAGAAGCCTATCGAAAGCGCGGGAACTGTTTGATCGAGGTGCCCACTGCGATGGATCAAAGCAGCAGAGAAACATAGTGGAGGGGATGGCGGAGCAAAAGTCTGGGAAATATTAGCAGAATGCATTTCCACATGAACAATGAAACCTGACCGCTATTTCTTAACAAGGATGCAAACGATAAAGAGTCAAACGTTAAGATTTACTGTTCTAAATCTACCTGAAGCATATAGCATTTTGGTCACTGAATCGAATGAGAACTTCCCCTTCAGTACATTCCGACGAAGGAGATCGATTAAGTTGGGGACACGTTGAATACTCCCCTGGTCGAGTAATTCGTAACGAGACGGTTGCCATCGCCAGTGAGGAGTATGTCGGTTGCATACCAAGCTGTATAGGCGAGTGGATTAGAACTTGCTGATATCGTGGAGTGAAATTGATAGCTCAGGGAGGATATGTAACCCCATGGATGTGGCACAATTGATCGTAGCATTACTTAGATATGTGCTGAAAGGGAATTCGTTAGTACTAGAGCTGACGATCGGCGGAATAGATAATTGGTACATCTCATACCTTCTTGCTAAGTTCTCTAGGCCTCGAAAACCCCGAGATCGGATACATCTTTAGTGTCCCAGATCTTTCCAAGGTCTGTCCGAAGACGACTCACACGTAGGTGTTGAAGTCGAGGGGTGAGAGGAAGATGAAGAAGCGACAGGGTGAACAGACATAGGATTTGGTTGCGTTTGTCTGTCCGACTTTCGCCTGTAGCCACCTATGTCTTTGCCTGAAGCCACGGCACATTTGGCATAATTCTCCGGTAGCCAAGGGGCGGTCATTTTTCGCGACCTAATTCTTCTTCCTCCACGCCTAACTCTCTTCCCCAGATATAATTCGGTTAGAAGCCCTACTCGCGCGCCTTCGGATCAAAGGGCGATGATTTGCAGGTGATAACGAAAAGAATGGTGCCCTATACCGTTTGAAAAGTCATGAGAAGAATTGTTCTTTGATCACGAGTCGTGAAACGAGTCCGCCGTACAATATCAATCTGCCAGTGGAGGTTTGTGAGCGGCTGGATGCCCTCGTTATCGTGTCGACTGATATCGTCATGGCCTTGCTAGCAAAAGAAGTACCATTCGTAGTGGACTGACGGAGGTGAGAGTAGAGAAGGAGCGGCGAGAAAGAGGAGGAATGCAAAAATGACGCTGCTGACGATGAAGAAGAAAACACGGGAAGGAGAGATTGATGGTAAAACATTTCATTGGACAGCGCGCAAAACGCAAGTGGCCGGCTTCTCAGGTTCGGTAATTGTATGCCGCTTGAGAGCCAAACAACAGCATAACTGCGTTTGGTAATTTGCCACTGTGCACAACTATTTCTTGTGGTTTCAGTTTTCGCAGATCAGAAGAAAGTGCAGGAGCTGCCAAAAGAAACAAGATTGGTGGACTTAAAAATGTGCCATGAAGTTGTTCGCAACTTCCAAGAGTGTCGTTTCAAATGGGGCTACAGATGAGGTCAACGGTTGCAACCCCCCCACGCTGTCAGTGCCACCTGTTTAACCTTAAAATCTCAGCCTCATCCTCCACTCTCAACGACATTCCTCATGACTTCGCCTGAGAAACTGTTATGAGTTCATCCCAGTGGCGACAGCCCATGATAACAAGCGGCTATCCGAAATGCCTCTGTTATGTGGGTGCAGTGGCCATTCATCAATTTGACAGTCCCGTATCTAGATGTCAGGCTGATAAAAACATGTTGAGAAGCCAAGTTTCAGAAGCAAAACTCCAAGGTTCCGACATCTCGATAATGGCAAAAAGAAACCGAAGAACTCTTGAGAACAAAAGAAGACTTTTCAATGCGTAATCTGGGAATCGAACCCAGGGCTCCCCGACGCTGCTCGAATGGCAACGGAGAATTTTACCACTAAACCAATTACGCTTTGTTGAGAGAATGTTAATTATATCAATAGATGAATTCTGACGGAAGGGAGAACAAAGCATCGCATTGCTGTCAAGAAAGCTGTGCTTGAGTACCTCAAAGATCGCATATCTGAAGCCCTCACATTCAACGACTGCTGCAACAGCGATCTCATGAATGAGACTTTGGTCAGCGGCTAAGTGGTTGCTATACCAAAGCACCCGCTCGGGTATCTCTTCCGTTGAAGCCCGACGAGAAGGCGGTGCTGCTAGCCTCATCCAATACAACTCCTGTCACAACCTCGGCTTCTCACTTCAAGATGCAGTCGATCACCATTGCGCGTTGCAAGAGGAGAATCCCAATTTCGTCGCCAAAAAGCCTTTGTTCATTCGTGTCCTCTATCATTCGCACGCGAAGATCCCCAAGCCTTTCACCGATCTGTCGACCCTCAACCTGCCTTTGCCCGACAGAGCGGTAACCGCCGATGGCCAAACTACCAGGGTATTCTACCTGAGTGGCCTTGTCCAAATAAGAGACACTGTGGACGAGAATGACTACATGCGACCCTACGATGACGGTGGAGTTCCGCTGAATCAGATCGCAACTACTACACCAACCCCTCCTAATCTTTCCGTATCCAGAACAAGAGGTTATTCTTACCTGTTAGTGTTTGCCCTGGGACCCCAGGACGAGAACAAGAGGAGACTTAGGGAGTTCGCAGGCCCCTTACCTGATCTAGTTCCAGCTATATGGAAGCTGGACCCGGATATCGGAAGGCCATTGAGAAGAAAGATGCGTCCTGTCGTGCCCTCTGGGATGCCCTGGCGGAAAAATGCATGCAGCCAAATGAGGATGTCAGTTCTATTACAAGGAATTCGTAGAGAAACTTTGGATGCCCTGGTAATGAGCCTATGGCATGCCAGAAATGACCAAATGAGATACACAGAGGACAATAACTAGACAGGTTTGTCTTCCGGTATACTCATGGAATGGACAAGGATTATGAAATAGGAAATGTAGAGAGTTTCTTAAACAAAGAGAAGTTGAAATGATTTTATTCAAATACATGTGAGTGGGGCGACTTTGAACCTACTGAACGATGATCTGCAACTCCAATGAGCGCTCCTGTAGCTCACACAAAAAACCTGACCAATAAACCAAATACGTAGAGGGAGGGCATATATAAACAAGTTTCGTTTGAGACAAACCTCACGAGAACCTAGAATCATTGCAGACGATAAGTAGACATCAAGAACGGATCTGTATTTGAAGAACTACGACGACGATGACGAACGACCTGATCAATGGGAACCATCAACTCATCTCCCGATACAAGACATTGTCTATATCACGGTCTTTACTGAAGAGGAAGCATTCATCAGTTGAGATGGGGCAAGAGATCCTACCATTCAGAATACAGTAGCTAAATCACCCATGAATGGCAATAGGTAATAGATGGTAAACAGAATGCCTCAGTGCTTGAGGTTATGAACTTGGCTCTCGTATAAAATAGGTGTTCCGTGTGCGATACGGATGCAAGTTCTTCAATATGACTCAGAAGTTCTTCGGTATAACAATAGTATTTGCCAGACGTTATTCATTCTGTTGAAATATTGCTTCAACGAATCGAACTACTCTAGTTCTCAAGTTTCTTATTGGAAATGGTCCTCTGAACATTCCAAGACAATGTTTACTTCACAATCCAAATATCACCCCTCATCCTATCCCTCACCACCCTTCGCACAAGACATGTACCCAACGACTTATGGGTCACGTCGAATCCTGATCTTACCATCGTTCCTCGTCATCCAGGTGCAAGTGGCATTTCCGTGAAGTGAGCAATAAGGCTCACGACCTTCCTGGCGCACAAGAAATGCAACCTTGTCACCCTCAGCAAGAGATCTAAGGCAGAAAGAGTACATAGGGAGGGTGACTGAATCTCCAGCAAAGCTGATAAGTGAAGCTCGTCGGGTTTCGTTGTCGAGGATGGCGCACAAAATCGCAAGATCGTTCAAAGTGAGATCTTCCTCTCTAATGTCGAGAGGCACGTCGATGGCGAGGTCTGCAAGGTGCTTCAGACGATGAGATAGAGCAGGTCTTGGAGGTCTTGAAGGTTGGGGTGGCTCGAGGCGTTCGATATGATCTTTAAGCCTGTCAGTGATGGCTTGGAGGTGAGCTGTGGCGCGAAGGGTAGCGTTTTCGGATTGAAGACGTGCGATCATGGTAAACAGTTCTCTAAGATCACGTCTCGACTGTTCGGAGAAAGAAGTCTCGTCAAAGCCTGTCTGTTTCTCGGTCAGCTGCTTCTACTGGAAAGGAGATCCCTTCAACGTGACTTACCGAGCCAGAGCTGTTGCTGGCACCAGCTTGGTCGGTCTTCTTGGGACCAGGCATTGTGTTCAGTGGATGAGATCCAAGATTCGACGATGAAGACGAGAAAGAGAGAATTAGGAGATAAAAAGAGCAAGAAAGAAGAAAATTTTGTAGACGATCTCGGAGTGTTTGCCAACTTGAGAGATGAAGGCTTGACAGCCGCCAGTCACTGCCACTTTCATTAACCTCTGCGCTGAATCACAAACGGCGCCCAAACGCCATCGCACAAACTTCAGTCTTTCTTTTTTCTTTTCATCTTCACATCGCAGCGCCCATTGACATCGAGAGGCAACGCCACGAGCCCAGAAGAGAACATGGCCTCACAGTCTGATGCTGCTGGAGAGGGGCCGAGAGAGAACACCAACGATGATACAATTGTAAGTGCAGAAATACATCCAAAACCCTCTTCAATGATATGAGCTAACAGGTCTTCCAAATAGGAATCCCTCTGTAAACAGCTTGAGAACACGCAGCGACGCGTGCACGATGCTGAACACACCATATCCGGCTTAAAAGCGGCGAAGGACGTCATTGCCGCTCAGAATGTGGAGTTCAAGAAAGAAAACAATGAATTGCGAGAAGAGATAGCCATCCTTCGCTTCCAAAGCTCACAGCCTGGTAACGTCGGAGCAAGCGCCAATACCAGAGATAATGAAGCGAGTCAAGACGACAACAAGGCACAGAGACAAGAGGAACTGGTAGAGCAGCGAGGGGTTATTCGCGAATTGAAAAGACAGAACAACGAAGCTGTCCGACAATCCCAAGAACTTCGCGCCTACATCCTCAACAAGGAAGAGGAGCACACTCGAAAGCGACGCCGCACAAGTTCGCAGCAAGACGCTGCTCAAGAAACAGGTCTAATCATACGAGTCTTGCGGAAGTTCAAACATGACTTGAAGCCTGGAAACAAAACAATTATGGCGTTCACGCATTCATTCTCAGCACTTGCCCTCGATATGAGTCATGTGCCAGAACTACAATTACCACTGTCCAATTATGAAATCTACGGGAACATTTGGTCGTTTTTACGCTTTTTCGCTGCATCAGGGTGGAGATGTTTTCGGGATGTCTGTGAAAGAGGCCCACAAGCTACAAAACTGAACACCTATTCTGTATGCCAAATCCATGGCTCAGGCTGTGAGTTCATGATTGGACGTACTACCACTAATGAGCGCCCGGCTATCTCTTTCAGATCATTCTCAGGTCCTACTACATCTCCTCAGTGAAGTAAACGAGTTTAACTTCCAAGTTGCCGCACCTGAAGAAGGATTGTCAGATTTATTGGGTTGACAGACAAAGGAAGATCAGTCGAGATTGTACGACAGTCAAACAAGTACTCAGTCGAATACAAACTTCTAGTCAGCCAGTTAAAGATCTCTGGCAGAACAGTCTCGTGAACGAATCTTTTCCTTTGTCCATATTACCAGGTTGTAGTAGAGAAACACTGATCACTTCGATTTGTATGCCCATAACGCTTGGCCAAGTCGCAGCTGTTCAACAAGGATTCCCCTCTTAAGAATCGTGTAACCATATACATCGCTAAAGGGCATCATAGGATATCGCCACAGTTGTTGAGCATGCCAACTTGAGTTGACCCTGACAAGTCTCCTTGATGTTTGGATCTCCCAAAGGTTACAACTCAGCCTTGAGGAAGGTTTAGCCAAGTCACAGAAAAGGCGCATGCAAGTCCCAAATTTGCTAAAGCAGTCATCTTGCCCTTTATTCCTTTGCTCTACTCATACTTCAATCGCTATTTCGCTTTGTAATAAACCGCTATGTGAATAATTTTAAGCCTTCCCCAGCACCTTCTCAAGTCCCGCCATAAAACCCCTATCTGTACTACCAGTCATGGAACGTAACCGCCTTTCTATTCTCTATAAACAGATCCAGATTTGCCAAGAAGCATCGACTCGTTTCGGAATCTCAGGTGTCAGTAGCTTGAGCTCTCTGTGTTCTGTCAATACTGGGTTTCAGGGATCTCCCCAAAACTCATAGTCTGCTTGAACAACTGAGCCGTCTCCCCAAACCATCGATGAAACGACGCATTCTGTGTCGGACACGTCGCCAGAATGGTGGGTCTTCGATCGTTGTTGAAGATTCCGGAGAGTTTGGGGAGTCTGTCGATCCGGCGTTGTCCTTTCCTCGAGACCATATCTCGCGTAACTCTTGCATCTCGTGTGTCTCTGCTTCGCATTTGAGGCAGACGTCGTTGTAGGTGTGTTGAGAATTGTGATGTCCCGGATGTCTTTCAACTACAGTTAGCTGTCTGCTCAGGAAGGTAACGATTCTCATCTTACGAGTCAGGCATAGGCCGCTGGGGATTCGAAGGCCTGAAAAGGCGACCTCCTGTGTTGAGTTAATAGAAGATCGACTTGAGTTATCTGGTACTATTACGTACGTCTGTCCGACTCCTGTCGATCTCGAAAGGATTGGAGTGGTCGATTTGGATGCATTTTTGCTTCCAGTTCTAGCAGAGTTGGGTGGTTGGTGATCTTGAAGAGGCTTTGTAGGCTTGGGGCGAGTGGCTCTGGTGTGCGTGGTGTGTGTAAATGATGAATCTGATGATAAACGGGTTCAAGCTGATGAACAGACGGATGAAATGTTTTTAGTCGATGTCAGATGAAGAGTTCAAGTTGCAAAGTGTAGAAGCTCGGATGATAGCTATTACCTTTACTGGATTACGGAAGGTGGTTTGCAGTCATTCACGGCTAACAGCAGCTGCGACCCTCTTTCCAACGAAATACGTGTTTTTTCTCCTGCTGGCTTTTGAAATATTTGCCTGACCTTCCCACTTCTCACTTTATTGTTTCCCCCCGATCGGGAATCCCCTGGGGTCGTTTACCCTTCGCGCTTTCACTTCAACATTTCTTCTCCTCTTTCGTCAAAACCAGCCTGCTTTGCACATTCCTACTCCGACACGGCAACACAAACCCACTGCCCTTCATGGCTGAAAGTGAAGCAAACACCGTGCTCCGCGTTCTCGAGGAAGCTCAGGTACATTCCCAAAAGTTGAACGTGCCACAAAGCTAATCACGATGAAGTCGCTACTCCCACTCGTCGCAGAATCGAAAGCAAAGAACGCCGAAAATCTCCAAAAGCTTAATGAAGAACGCCAAGAGTTCACCCAACTGAAGCTTCAAGCTGAAGAGACACTTTCTGAGATTTTACAATACAAGTCAATCGTCGATGAAGGACAAGCCAGGCTGAGCAACTTGCAACATAGTTTCCCCCCTGCGACCCAAGAATTCCAAGCAGTGGAGGGCAGAATGCGTGTCCTCTCAAAGCTTCAGTCCACCCTCGATACACAGCTTAGGCTCCAGAATCTACGCACGAGGTTGGAGAACCATGAAGCAAAAATTCTTCAACAACGCAATATTATAGCTTCAGAGCTTGCCGAACAAGATGAGCGTTTCTCCGATATCAAAGAGCGTGAGAAAGACATGGATCATACATCCAGACGACTTGAAACAGCCATCAATAAATTGCGCAAAAGGGCTGCCAAACTCGCCCAGAAGAGTGAAAACTCGTCTTGATCCGAGCCTCTGACAGTCCTGTCATCAGTAAGATATTATGCACTTTTTAGTTCTGGTTTGAGCAATGTGGGTTTCGGATGGGAGGTACTGGAAGATCTGAGATTTTCAACTCTTCATGGCCATCTCTTTGCTCATGCTGTTTACAGAAGTTGGCGTGGACATGCAAATGGAGGATGACACCGATGGTTCGTGTAGACTCGAAATTGCAATATTTGAACCACAAGCCGAGTGTCTGTTTGCTGTAAACGATGGATATGCTCATGGTCCATGTAAAAGGTCTTCAAGATATGGGTTGTCAAATAACTACCTAGACTGCTGGTTGATCTGTTGTCTCGTACTGAGGACATGCCAAGTAATAAAAAGGGTGAATTACTGTAACAAATTATCAAGGTATGGAGAGTCA
Source organism: Fusarium burgessii (assembly GCA_002980515.1). Lineage (NCBI taxonomy): Eukaryota > Fungi > Ascomycota > Sordariomycetes > Hypocreales > Nectriaceae > Fusarium > Fusarium burgessii. The sequence continues at coordinate 25,422 of PVQA01001353.1, read as the reverse complement.
CTTAATTGATGAACGAGAGATGGATGTTGAGTACCATCAATTGTCCTTATTCTCTGTTAGCTGACCACCATGGGCAGACTTCGCGTTGATCCTGTAGCGTTCCCAACTATAGCCCTACACTCTTGTTTCATTCCGGATAGACGTCAATCGGAAATCTTTCATTCAGATAGTCGCGAATGATCAGCCAATCCTGATCAGACGTATATCTGGCGTTGATATTCCGCAGGTCTGGACGATCAGCCCAGTCACGGCGGATGATAGGAGCCTCTTCAGACGGATCAGGATGCTCAAAATCTTCGTATCCCTCATCATTCTGTCTGGATTTGTGCCTAGCCGTGGCAGTGGCTTTTCCACTGCGAGTCAATGTCAGTTTCCAGTACTGGCTAGGTATGTAGCAAGATCACTTACCCACGACGAGCCTCGGCTTCAGCGACCTTGGCAGCTTGGATGGCTCTTCTTTCTGCTTTCGAGCGGGCGGCGGTAGTTTTGTGGTAGTCCATAGCAAATTGACACATTTATCATCAGGGGCAGAAATGATTCTTGCTTGAGGGCATTGCCATTTCGCTCATCTTTGAGTGATCTATTCGCGGCCTGTCGTTCTCGGCGCCCTCGGCGTGAGCTCTTCATGACGACGTCGCGAAATCCACGTTCTTCATTCTCCATCTTGGCCCGCCGGCGGTCTTTGACTTGCTTGTTCAGCTCGTAAAGGCGACTCCTCATGTTTGCAAGTTTCAAATACATGGCAGACTGGTGTATCTGCCCATGTCGCTGTTGTTCCTGGTCGGCCTAGCTGCATGAGAAGCTATAATTTGGATGTGGGGGTTTGATGGTATAACATAAAGAAAGTTGGAGAGGAGAGAAGATGCAGAAGAGGAGTGGGTGCGGAGAAATACTTGGGCTAAGCGGTGCCATGTCATTGTTTGATAGCGAGCCACCCGATCTCCTGGGCTAGAGCCCCGAAAGCTTTTGTTCAATCGTAGCAGCCACAGCATTCGGTCAGATCGTTTTCTAGACTGAAGAACTGGCCTATGATCCTTATGTGTTCTCAGATTGCTGGTCGGCATTCAAGTCATTAGACTTCGCCATACATAGGAGTTCTCTTCTCTCGTTCCTCCTCCTTTTTCTCATATGCTTCCTGTGCCCTTGAATGAAAGACCACTGTTTCTCAGATCCAAGCTGTTCAACGACAGCCGGTGACCTTCCAAGCCGCCTTTCCAGCTCGGTGGTAACCTCATCGTCACTCATATGTACTCGGTTATCAGACATACTGCAGTTTTTTTCGTCACGATGAACTTGACAGAAATAGTTAAGCATTTATATTATGACCCGTGAATAACTCATTCATTAAAATGGAGTGCCGGTGCCTAAAACCGCCCCTACCTCCCCACCGTGGAGGTAGACCAAAGCTGTCATGCTCATCATAAAGCTCCACTTGCATCTGGCAAGCATCTGTGCCCTACGACTTTCAATATCAAGCATACGGGCTTCTGGGATTTTTTTCTTCTCCTCAAAACAACAACACATCAAAGGTCTACTCCTTCGCAACCCACAAACATGTCTTGGGATTCGCATGGACGAGAAGACAACGTTGAGCAGGTGCCCATTCATGTCGACGAATATGGTCCGTCACGTAAGCTATCTCATCCCTACTGTCATGGCTTAAGCTGTATGGTTACTGATCGACTCAGGTTGGGTTCCGCATGCGCCCACTCCACGCAACGAAAACCTTCCCTCGCATGCGTACCCCTACGAGGAAAGACCCCTCAGACGTGCCGTTTTGCATCGGCCAGATCATCATTTCCAAGAAATAGAGCGTCTGGCCATCGAGAACTCGGATCTCAAAAGAGATCTGAGAGAAGCGCAGGCAGCGATCTCCCGCTTACAAGCCGAGAACGATGATATAACCGAGCGACACGAAAAACATAAGATTCGGCTAAGAGAAGTCCAAGACGCCAAGGAAAACCTTCAGAAAGAAGTCACAGAGTTGCGCGGCAAGCTATCATATGCGACTGAGAATTTGACAAAGACCATTCGCAAGGAGATCAATGCTGCGAAGAATGAGTCTTCCTCGGTAGAAAGCCTAAAAAAAACCATCAGCGGACAAACGAGGTCCATACAGAACCTCAAAAAAGAAAAGGAAGCAGCGGTGAAGCAGCTCAATCAACTGCGCAGCCAAACGCCACAGTCCAAAGCGGCGAAGAAGAAGAACAAGAAGGCTGGCAACCAAGAGTCCCCTTCCGACGACTCAGTCGTAACCACCACCCAAGCTCCTGATCCTGATCCTGGACAAACTCCAGCCCCTGCTCCTGCACTACCGACGGCATCTACATCGACCTCAACAGACTTCGCTGAAACAATCATCAGCGGTCGATTGGTACATGATAGTCACGTTACCGCTGAGGTACTTGCGCAGTTTCGTAAAGTCCTTCAGTCTCCAACTCCTGATGCCAACAACCTCTACGGTTTCCTCTATCATGGAAAGTTTGGTGTCTACTTGTGTTTTCACGAAGTTTGCGAGAAAGGGCCGGGAGCATCGAATGAGCTGAGAGCTGGTAGTTCCGGGTGTCAAGTTGGAGGTGATAAGTGCAAGTTTCTTGTCAAGGTGGTCTCCGTGGACTCGATCAAAAAGTTCCTGGTCTACAACCCCGCTGTAGGTGTTGCTTCTTATTCTGGTTGAAAGAAGGATGAAACGGACCTTAGTGAGCGATCAGTAGGATGGGCGCTGTTATGGTCACTGGCGTTCACATTTTGGAAGGGAATATGGACGGGGTGGAGTTAGCTCACTACTTGACAGATGAATCTTTCATGGGAGCTAGTAGTATTTCAATTGCCGCGAATGGGAGCTTCTTTTGCGCTGGGATCAGTGGGAAAGGTCATGGAATTTCAGTGGTACCACTAGTTCAATAAACATGGCTGCGGGATATCAGCTGTTTGCTAGCCGCTACATTCGATTCCAGTTGTATATCATTCATCTTACCCATGTTTCGACAAGCTCTTCTTCTAACTACCAATGCTGTTGCGGTTTCGAGTTCTTCGTCAAGTATAGGAACACTCACACACTACAGCCATGGATCTAGCACAAATCCGTTCTGTCTATGCAGCGACCATGTCTAAGAAAATGCAACAAGTGCATGCAAGCTAGTAAGGAGACATGGTAAACTCAATTCTACGGATGGCCTGTTCACCGTGTAAGTATCGCAAAATGGAATTTGTTAGATGATGTTTTGCTTGAAGAGCAGCGCACAACGGGGAAGACTTAATCATGAAACTTCCTTCTATATCATCAAAGGAACATATATACACAGCAATGTCAAATCAATTGCTTTGGCATTAAATTTATGGATGACCGTATTCCCGCAGGGTAGGTGACCAAGATACCGGAATTGTGGATCCTGGTTCACCGTGAGATCCGGAACCGAAACCCCACCAGACCGGAAGTAAATTGACCTCAGCTGTGGAACTTGGAGATCATGTTCTTCGTCAATGTCACGACTACGCCTCACATTCATATAAAGTCCAGACTAGGAATGACTCGTAAAGAAGACAAGATTACCATCAATGTTCTGATAACGCCCAAGCTCGCTCAAACAGGGTCTACCTAGCATAATTCAAGATCGCTGTACAATTTACAGGCATAAAAACAGATCCAAACAGCGAGAAAGTACTACTAAAGATGCGAGGATACAGCCGCATTTCATAATACGATGGTAAGTCATCCAAGACAGATCTACTCTTCCATCTATTCTCTGGAACGATATAACCACTTCATCACGACCATGGGCCAAAGCTGGTAAACCAATTATATGCTCAAGAAATGGCACTGCCATTGGAAGAAGGACCCGATGAGCTGCCATCGAGATTCTCTCTACTCGCGACCTCAGTTTTGTCATTGTCGCAAGGTGGTGGCTCGGAAGGCGTGTCGTCTGGAGTTCTTGGAGGGTGTCGAAGAGGACCGTGGATGAGGCACCGGGAGCTTTGGCTGAAGGGAACGAACACCGGGTTGAGGTATGTCCAGGCCCAAAAAGGCTTGGGGTCGCTCTCTTCAATTGTACAGACTAAGTTGTTAGTAAGGGGTAGACTGGAAGAGCGACAAGGAGACTTACGCCAAAGATGCCAGTATTCTTCGTCAACGAGATAATCCAAATGTTCAGTCTCTGCTTCTGTTCAGACTTTAATAAGGGGAAGAGCCCCAAGAATCCTCGCAGATGCGTGTTTTCGTACCGCTGCTTGTAGAGCTGGATCACCCTATCGTGCCCAAGTGAGATACGCGTTCACTTAACTTTGTCCTTTGGGCGCTCGTAGGGTTGTTGTCCGGTGAGGGCTCAGAGAAAGGTTTTGCTATAGCGGATACAAGAGTAGTGGCATAGTCAAGATGATGCACTGATTGAGGCTTTGTGGTAGCTGCCATGATATTCGGTGATAGGCGCTGAGTGAGACACAGTCGCTAGGTCAGGTGCCAATATTGATGTTGAAAAGTTTAGAAGAGAGAAGTGTATATTTAGAAGACTTTAATAAACTTAGGATACGATTATGATAAGTTTCATAAAGATATGGATTCAAGTTTGACAGGCTACAAGGAAGCCAGCGGGCAGCTGCAGCAGATGTGGTGCCGGCTACCGCCTGGCGTTCGGCGCCCCCAGCAAACAAACGGCAACTAAATTTCGTCACATTCACCTTCACTTCACCTCCAGACCTGTCCGTATTTACCCTTCACCCCCTTCACCCCCTTCACTCCTTCACACCTTCACACAACAACATCGCTGCACCTCACTACGATGCCTAAGTCGGGTCCTCCTCGCCCCTCGCGCTGGCGAGCGAGCCCATACGGCACATGGGTCTCTCAAGAATTCGCAAACCAAGAGGCCTTCTATCAACATAGTGGCGCAAATCGGTTCGATGCTCCCCCCTATGGCATGCAGCCGCCAGCCTGGGGCCCTCCCACCTCGAACTCTCCCGAACGCCCTTACGAAGTCCCTGCCTCACGCGGTGACATGTTGGGCCCCGTTGAACGCGGCCGTCGCGTTCAGAATCTTCCTCCGCCCCAAGGTAGCGACGCTACCGAGCAGAGATCCCAGGATGTCGGAGGCATTGGACTTCGTGAGGAACCTCCTGCCAAGGCTACCGCCGAAAATCCCGGGATTGCCCAAGAGTTCCAGCAGGCCCAGGACCAGGTCCCGGAGAAGCGCAAGCAACCATTGACCCGAGTCAAGAGCATGGTTCTCCAAGCCGTCAGTCGCTATCCCCATCACCGAAAGGAGCATCCTGATCTCCGCATCGTCAGCAACAGCAAAGGTGGCGGTACTCAGTGCAATGTTTACAGCAAGGTCCCCGGCGTTTCCAAGGCCGTTTCCTTCAACGTCGATGATGAGGAGGCACTCCTCAAGGCCTACCGCCATGTGAAGGCGTTGAACCCTTCTGCGAGTGTCGGAGGTATCTTGTTGAGCACTGGTGCCAAGGGAGCTCCTTGTGACGTCGACACCATCCACTGGAGCTCTATCGCTGGCCGTTCGGGTCTTGGCACCAAATTCGCCATGGACTTCAACGGTGAGACAGTTGATGTCTCCCGTCGTTGATGTCTCCCATTGTTGTCAGTCTTTATTACGTTTTCTGAGTCGATTATTTACTAATGATTCATAGTATCTTGATGCTTGACATCATGTGATTATCTCTGCATCATACATCGAAGTTGAATTGGAAAAGGCAAAGGCCGCGAACGAGTATATAGAAGAGTATACGGAAGGGGCTATATACCGATGTACGAACTCAACGCTACCGAGATAACGAAGTACATTGGCATAAGGTCTTAGTTACTGTCAATCAAATGCCTCTTGCACTTAACAGTGAACCTCTCCTGAAACCAACAACCATAGGCGAGGACATTCTCATACGAGTTTCTTGAATGTCCACTCCCCAATATTTGTGTTTAGTTTTCAGAACCACAATTATGACGACAACAGACGCAGGTAGTGATGCTGAAAGTGAACTGAATAAATTTACTCGTGCATACTTATACTCAAACCCTGCACAGCCTCTGTTCCTTCAAAGCCAACTCCTATCCAACGACAACGGGAACTTCTCTCAAGCCCGACTCACGCCTTAATCTACAGCTATTTTAATTACGGCAAGTAAAAGCCCTGTTGTTGCTCTCTCCATGCTCTTGGCCCTGTAGGTGGGTTGAACCCTGGGCCATGAATTGGCTGATTCCCCTTCCCTTGCCAATGTCCTCCTAGATGCCAACCCTGTCTCTCTGACACAGATGATGGCGGCCGGCCATGGTGTCCGTCACGACTGCCTCTCTTATTCTTCTCGGCAAAGAAGCTTCGTCCGCGTTGTCGATCCCGTTCCCTCCGCCTCTCTCGCTTGCGCTTCTTAGAACGACCACCTCCATTCTCAGGAACGTTGAGAGCCTCTTCCTGTTGATCTCCCGCGATCTCTTCATCGACAACTCAAACTGAATGACCTCTCCATCTTCAATAGGATCGATTCCAGACGCCTGTACTGGCGTTGGATTGTGAAACCGTGGAGCAGAAGGTTGAGGAACGTTCGGCCAAGTTCCATTACGCTGGTGCATTGGAACCGTTTGGGATACAACAGGGGAATTATTGACACGAACTGCGTCCTCATGAACTCTATATTCTCGGCTGACGGACCGTTCCGATGCTGCAATTTCGGCAGAGTCACAGGTCTTGCGTCTGAAGTTTCATCCCACGGCCAGTCAACCTGTCCAAAGCTTTGATGACGACTCCAACGTCTCCGGTTCTAACCGGTGTGTTCTCGGTCGACATCGTGTCATCAGGAACACCGGCATGGACAGATATCGAATCAAGAAGATTTGTCTGGGTTGTCGTAGGGATTCCATTATAGTTTAGCTGCGCTTGATGACTGCTAAAGCGTTGAAACAATGACAATGAGTAGGGGGATTCATCGAGATTACCACAGGAAGAATCTCAGGATACGTATTTACTCTTCGGACAGACCACGGTGATTGCCTGCTCAGCAAATTGTTGCCCATTTGATCGTGACGGGGAGGAAAAGGTGCTGGTTCGTTCCCTGGAATAGAGGGTGCGTCATAATCATCTTGAGCTTCTCGCTGAAATGAAACGTCCACAATGGGTTTCGTTTCATTTGTCCTTGGTGTGAGATACTCTCACAGCCGCTGGCGTCGAACTCGAAGTCGCTATGCATAGACAGCAGTTCCAGAGGATCCATATCGAAGAGATGGAAAGATATCTTAAAGATCGCCGAGAGATCAGAGCCTCCCTTGGGTAGCCGCTCTATTGCGGCCTTGATAAGGCTCTTCTCCCAAGACTCTCTCAGCGCATCTTCTTTCGCCTGGTTCCAGACCCTCAAAAACTCGATCAACCTCCAAAGATTGGCTTGCCTTCTCCTCCATGGTCTCCTTGGTGATGCCAACAGTTGTTGTCTGTTCTTCTGTTGCATCTGGTGGACCGAGTGACGGTAGGTTTGTGTCAACTCTGCAAAAGCTTGATTCTCATAATTGTTGCAAGGAACCCAAATTTGCTCACCGTTGATCTGCGAGGACTCGGTGGCCCGGTTGGGTGAGTTTTTATCGTTGTCGAGGACGTAATCATCGTTCATCCAACCCCAATGGTTATCGGTTCCATTACCCAGTGCCTGTTCTTGGGAAGGTATGGTGTCTGCGGTGGACGTTAAGTAGCTTTGGGTCCTAGACGTCCGACAGGTGCTTGCTCAGGCCTTGAAACATCATCGTCCGGGAGACTGATGGGACGTCGCTAGCTTCCATCCCCCAATCTCCGCTCCGCCAGGCTGATTCTGGGGAATCACGGGCAACGCTACGGTCAGTGGATTGTTGCCTAGCGGTGGCTGATCTTCATTCATGTTGGCCTTCTTTGTTGTTGTATACGTGCTTGTATTTCCTTTGATCATATGCGTGGCTGCGTGTTTGTGTAAGAGTGGTGGTGAAGTTGACAAAGGCAAGCTGAGGGGGGACCCACTCTGTAGGCGGCGGTTCGAAGCTGGAAATTTTGGCCCAAGGCAATTAGAAGTGCTAAATGCGCTGTGTAACCTCTATTTCAGACATTAAGCTCTCTCAAATGCTCTATTTAATCGCCATGCTTAAAACAAAAAAACAGTATTGGCGACTGATAATACTCAATGAACCCACCTACAAAGATGATATAAAAGAGGACTCATGAATAGGGGAATAGTTCATTCGACAAATATTTCCTACAACCGTGTATAATCAATTTAGCTAGTGAGTCGTTCGATTACAACGCAAGTGGACAATATGTAAGGTCCAACAAATGACAAAGAACACACAGTGCCAAGGGAGCAAGCTAGACGATATCGGTTTAATGGTCACCAGCGCTACGAATGACTCAAACTTCCCAGTGAAACTGTGGATTACGCAAAACTTCTGTCCTTTTCTGCATATTTGTTGACGTTAAATCTGCGTATTAGACCGAGAAGCCGTCTAGCCCCTTAATCCAAATCTTCAACGGCAAAACTGATCTCTAATGAAGGCTTGCAAAGTGAATGGTAGCCAGCATTTCATTTTATCCGTAAAATTCAAGCGTGGAAAACTTGATGTTGTCAATTTGTTCTTCATCATCATTTCTGAAGTGAATGGCCTTGATTGCAGAGTGGGAAAGGATGCTTGGTAGACACGCCGCCACCATTTCCTCTCTATAAATCTCTACGCCTGCCCACCGAACTTCATCCAGTCAATTTGTAAAGCAATGTTTTCCAACAATATATATATCGATAAGAATCTTGGCACCGTACCTTACTCCGATTCTACCTACCGGCCAAATGCCAGGTTCAAGGTCGTTCAACCAGATCCCTGAACCCAAGCTCATCCCAGTGACTGGTGTATCTGATGAATGATCTCGCAAGAGATTCACCAAAACATTCCCAGAGTTCTTCATCCTGACTCATGAGATTCAGCTCCTATGACCCAACACCTACTCATTTCACAGAAGCAGCTCATGCAGGAGTTCTGACTCCTCCCCTCGGCGCTTCCCTCTAATGTACATATATATTTACCGGCCTCTCTGCTCACCCAGTCATCTCATGTCAGACTTGTGAGACAACAGGAGAGGAGAGCTGGTCGGAAGAACTTCGACAAAGGAAGTCCACAACCATGTTGAGAAGAGCGAGGAACAAGAGTTAGGCTTGCCGAGGCTTAGAGCCTTGAAAATTACCGACAACACAACCTTCCCACCTTTGAATAGAGAAGAATCGGTCCCTGAGCATTATCTATGTCAAGAACATGTGTCTGTTTGAGCACTTTGTCGGTCGAAAAGTGACCAAAAGGGCCGGAACTAGAGTTCGTCACGACTCCCCAGAGGTCAACAAAATCATCAAGGGATTTGTCAGATTTTCCCCAATCTCGAAGCTCATAATGGGTTAGTCAAATTACACTTATTGTGAATTGTTACTTACATCTGACATTCCAGAGCCAGGCTTCAAATGGATCGGGCAAATGAAAGCTTTGAGGCGCACGGCAGGTTCAAAAAGGAGACGGACATCTCGCTGAAGCAAACTGAATCCAGTGAAAGAGGCCACGGGACAACTTATGCTGTGTTTCAGGCTTGGGCTAATTGGCCCATTTTCTTTCTGGTACGGTGTACTGAACGTGCAATGTAACTTGAACCCTCGCACAATTCCATAGTGGAAGGAGGCAGCTGCTGCGAAGATGCTTCAGGCATCCAATACGTAATTATTCGAATCAGCAGCTACAATCACAACTCTTGACTACCTACTTCCCCGGTTTGTATTGGCATGCTGTCGATATTTGTGAATCCTACTCAACAATGCTCATATTCCTTGTTTATCGAGAACACGACCAGTGCCGGATAGGTTTTCGCCAAAGTGATAGGAATACCTCCGACACTCAGCCGCAGTCGTCCAGAGACGATTCGATACCCACCGTTTCCATCTTTAAGGCCAATCTGAAGAAACGAATGACCGATTCCACAACAGGAACTTCGATCAGGCCTGAGTTTCAGTTATGGTGCTGCAATGGCACACTTTCTCCCATTTCCCTCTTCGCCTCACCAGAGGGATATCATCCCTCGGATGGCTGCTATGCATAAAAAGACCCGAGACAAAGGATAGTGCCACAAACATTGCTGGCTGCGGAACACTCTGGCCCGTGCTGAGACTCCTGTGTGTCTGGTCAAGTTATGAACAAAGGGGAAAATTCACGCCACCCGAGTCGATTTAATACCGCTTGGTTATTCTGAGATCCAGTATTGAATAGCGGATTACAAAATCTCTTAATGAATAACCTTTTACCTCCTTGAACTGCAGAACAGCAGTGAGGATTTGACAAAATGATACCAAGAACGATAACGACAACGATGATGATCAAGATCAATACCAACACTAAGACGAAACAGAAGAGAAAGAGTGAGCAGAACCACACGAAGTAGGCAGAGCGCTCCACATATGAGCGTATTACTGAAAAGAACACCCAAACCCTTACAATAATGAGGCTTTAACTTGGACAAAGAAACTTGCAACAATTAAAGCTCCTGCCAGTACAATTCGCAAACATTTCTTCTTTGTACTGTTTCCACTAACGTCTCGACCACTTTGAGACGTTCGTGCTTACGAGCTAGAAGATTTTAAGGACAACTATCCAGCAGACATCCCACTGTCATCTAGGACAAGCCACTTTCCTTCCGTAATAGATTACAAGGGATTCCGTTACCATAAACTAACATGATACTATCAGTGTTGGTTATAGACCTCATGTGGCTGACTATGTCTTTGTTCCCCTAAAGTGGTGAACAAAGAGAGATACAAATGCCCAGTCATGCTCCCAACAACTCTGCCATCTCGAATTGAGACAATTGCAAATGCTGCTGCAATTATCAGCATAAAGTTCCATTAATACGGCCATCACTGCAAGAAAAGATACCTCTATCACTAATCTCAACCACCATCACCGCTATCACCATCAGTTTTCCTGTGCTGACATTCAAGAATGGCTGCCCTCAATTCCTTTAGCCAGGTCCTATACGACATCAGCGACTGGGTTGAGAAACCCAAGGCAAAAGGGAGTGTCTTCGCCCATATCAAGGTCCAGGGTGCTGCTGGTGACATCTACGAGGTCCCAGCTCGGCTGTATGGCAATAGAGTACGTTGGAATACCAAGTTGGCCCTTGTCGTTGCAGACAGCAAACTATCAATGATCAACAAGAACTTGCCCCAGAGAATCGCCGATATAAATTGGGCAGTAGAAGAAGATGGTGGTATAATCCGATCGCATATGGAAGTCCTTTCATACGGGCAGCTCTTCAACATGCTAAAGAACTGGCGAGACCAGAATGCCTGGAACGTCGCCGCCCAGACATGGTGTTCTCGGTTTACGGTATTCCTGATGGATGTCGACCCTGGCTTTAGCGCAGAATTTGTCCTTGCCTTAAACGCTACGGCGATTTTCGCCAAGACATATACTGAGCAGAGATCGACCACTCTGGTGAAGCTGATGACGATGTCATCCAATATCGTTCATCCAGTCATTGGGAAGCTTTTCAACCATTTCAACTCCTGTCAGAATTTCCAATTTCCTGAGGTTCAAGATACGTACGCACCCAGAAATATTATCGCGAATAACATGGATCAAGCACTGCTGCAAATGGAGTCGTGGGTCGATGGTCGTGGACAAAATGGAAAGCATACTATCATCACATTCTGCGGGGAGGATATTATACCCGATGAATGGCGCGGAAACGCATGGATTCAGTCGTTTATACACGTCCAGCTGCTTCACCCTGGCTACATGGAAGCCGTTGCGGCCAATACCCAGTACCGTCGAGTTCTTATTTCTTTTCCTCCAGATTTTCAAGCCGACATAAAGTTTCCAGCTACTGGCACAATCCATATAGTGCCAAGCGTTAGACAGCGACGAACCATTTGGAGTTGGCGGCGAGGACACGAGATAGATTTGACTCTTTCAGTGACGAGTCAAGAGAGAGAGGCTCAGATGTCTGCGTCAAGTTGGTTTGAGGCCGATGACATAAGTGTGTACACATATGCACCCGACGACTATCTTACCTCTCCCGAACTGGATTTGCCTCTTCCAGTGAAATTTGCTTGCGAGCAAATTGAGGGATTCGTAGCGGCATTGACGGATCTGGAGAATTGGCCCGATGAGACGCTCGATATCCTCCGTCTTTTCAAGAGAGAAGACACAGAGGGTTCTGACGATGCTTCTTCTGAAGATGATCCTACTGATTATAGTTATTATCGTGGTTGTCTTTCGGATGTTGAGACTCGGTTAAAGATTCAGGGTCTCCTTGGCCACCATCATACGATGGGATCAGCCATAGCTCCCCAACATGTCAGGCTCTTCCATAAAGTCAACGAAGGTCTGTCGTACAATGGCAAGGTTGCCTATGCGATGGCGTTTGCATCTGCGCCCAATTTCACTCTGCTCAAGATGCACCTGGCAGCGGCTTTGTCTGTCGGCCTCAAGCGGCTTGTCAAAATCGACTGGCAAGGTTGTGATGCGCAGGGCATAAGGGATGTTCGAAGCCTCGCCAACTGGAGTCGTACCTCCCAGATTGCTCCGTACGGAACCCTCTGGGCCAAACTCGGTATGATGGAAGCTATCTAAACAAAGCATGCCGCGGGTCTTTGCCCTTCTACCTCGGCTTCAGAAATTGTCGACGGACGGGTCTCTGCGTCAACGACAACGAGGTCAATGTGGATGGCCTGTAGGCAGAAGATTTCTAATTGGCTGACAGAGGAACATGTCGCAATCCCTACCCAGAACGACTTCTTTCGCGTCGATTGGCAAGTTGGGGAGATCGATTACCTCCCGTTGTGTTATGACTTCTTGCGTGCGTACTCAAACCAGGTCGCCATGGTCAGCAGGCACGAAAATCGCCTGAACTTTGTCGATTTTACGTCTTGGGAGCCATTGAACTGCACGCAAGATGTCCTGAACTTGGTGAATTGGGACAAGATTTCTGAGTATGAGTCATTTCCCCTGATAGGATTCTACACTGCATCGATTGAACTGCCCGGTGAAGAAAGGGCCGTAATTTCTGACTGGAACTGGATTCCCGCTGGTCTTTGGACCACATGGGGTCAGATCATCAGGTCGAATGATTATATTGGAACCGATGCTCTCAAGGTTAAAGAAGATACTGATTCCGAGGACTCCGAAGAAGATTGAGAGATAGGTTTGGAGAGCAAGAGCTAACGCAAAGATAAGAAGGCAGGATATTGAAGTTTGCAGCATGCGGTGTATCTTGTAGCCTAGGTTAGTTTGGTCGCTGTCAATATTTGGGCATGTTGGATACCTAGTTATTCGTGAATTTTGAACATGTATCTTGAAGCTGAAGGTAGTTTTGATGAAGTAAAGCACGTGAAATGTAGTATGAAAAGAATGGTTAGGCCTTCAATCTTTCCTTTGGCGCGCTTGTGGTGGAGAGCTTAACAAATACACCCTCAGTATTTCTTGGAGTCGTTCTTTCTATTGCCGTAATTCGCGCTCATACTCATCAACAGTGATCCTATCTAATTACTCACCATTCTCATGCGCTGAATCGTTCGCTTTGTCTTTGGAAAATTTTGTAGAATGGCAGAGAAGTATGAGACTCTCCGAGTATAGTAGTATCGATTGAAAGATTTGAATCGGTCGAGGTAATAGTATGACGGAGGTTTTGGTGTCATTGATGGCTCCAACCAGCGATCGTCCACCATCCCGATCTATGCCACGGAACCACTCCTTCTTGTCTTGATGGCTCTCACACTTGTATTTCTTGGTAAGGAACGGCCTCCAACCGCAACATCTAGTTCTATTAGGTATAAGTCAACACTTGGCTCTTCAACCTTTCCATTTTATTTTACTTCCTCTATTCAATCACTCAACAACCCGACTGCCCGACTATAATCTATGCAATAACTTCACAACATGGGTGAGTCTACCACTCATAGAGCCCATATGAATCCTCCGCTTCCACCTCAAAATCTGTACACAAATATTTATCCGCGCCCGAGGGACGACAGGACTTTCTCACAACAAGGCAACCTTGATCGCCTCATTTTTCCAAGGTACCAGGTGCCCATGGAACCATGGTATCCTTACGCGAACAGCTATTTAGAGGTGAATCGCACGCAGATGCAGCATCTTCCCACGAGAGGAGATTTTCGCCATTGGGGTTTGGATTGTTCCAGGATGACTATCATCAATCCCGACCACACGGCGCGTCAAACAAATATCGTTCACCCTGTCTGTGAGGACGGCCGTATCGTTAGCAACAGATTCGAAATTCATAACCTCTGTGCCGGAAACGTGAATAATGAAATCAGTTTGAGCGACATCTGCAGGGACATCCGTAGAACCTTGCCGGCGGATCCAACAAAGGTCTGTTTTATCATGGGCCCCAGTCGTCAACCATTTTTTCCTGAGCCAGTAATCACTGCCGAAGTGGATCAGCATATTCTGAGGACTTTCGAAAGGAATTATCTAAATTTTCCACAAGCGCATGGTCAGGGCGCCGCAGCATCGTCGAAAGAATTTATTCTTCGGCACCGGTTTTGGGATAACCTTTACCAGTTTTGGGATCATTTGTGGGCGGGCCAGGTTGACAATTAGGGGAAGGTCATTAGCTATTACCGCCAACTTTCCAGCTGTAATATCAGCTTCATAATAGCTTTTCACGTTGAACTCGAAGTTAGCGACCCAAGGGTAAACAGCTGGTTAAGGACGAACAAGCACCTACGGGTGACCAAGTCTGTGATGGTGAACAACGAACCAAGGGAAAATAACGAACCAGGGATAAAAGACGAACCAAGGGTAAAAGAGGAGGATGTTTAAGAAGTGAACGATCAACTGAGGAGGGCTTGTACGAATTGGGATACATATTATGGTTTCAAAGCGCCTTCAGAAAATAGCGAGGAGATGAAAAGACGTGGAATAGACCCAGAAAAGGCGTTCAGAAATTAATAATTGACTTTTCAACTTTGAATACTCTGAGTTCATACAACTCAGGTTACTGCCACCGGAGAAGACCGTTCTCTGTTGAAGCACCAGGGAAGCGTTGGTCAGTCACGTGAAGCGAGCCGCAAGTCGGAGACAATCTTGGTCTCAACACATAAGTTTCTGGATCTGGATAATCGTGATTCTATGACCGGCTTCCTCTAGTGATCATGATTCAATAGGTGATCAATCGAAGCTTCAAGAATCACTGTTTGCTGCAAGGGTGGTCACGTGACTTGTGCCGATATCGTCACCGTGAGGACCGTTCTCAGCTCCTGACAAACAAACACCAAGAGATCGCCTACGGTACGAGGTATCTTCACGCAGCCACAATGGACCTCCAGCTCGACGCAGAGATAAAAAGTATCCTCAACTTGGTCCGCACCTCTTTGCGTGCAGGAACACCCATGGAAACCGCTATTCAAGAACTCAAGCGAGTCACAGGATCGATGGAAAAAGCCAAAGATAGCGATCATGCCAAGTGGCTCCATGACGAGAAGATCTTGCTAAACCAGAAGATTGCGCAACTGGATGATGCGAAAGCAAGCAACGAGCGCATTTCGGAGGCATTTTTGCGCATGTCGAAGAATATGGAGTTCTTGACGGCCGCTGTTCGTGGAAATGACGCGACCGGGAGATATCAACTTAATCCTACTCACCCTGATCAAAGTCGCCTTGAGAGTATGATTGGTGACCTCTAGGAGAAGCTCGATATTCTCTCAGAAGGCAAACAATTTGAGCAAATAGAACGCAAGCTCGACGACAATACCAAACGTCTGGAGGCTATCTCATCGGATATGAAGGCGAAGACAAAGGCCCAGCGTAAAAACAAAACGAAACTTCGAAGGGCCCAGTTCCAGGTAAATCAAGCGACAAGTGAGATTCCTAGGCATCTTCGCCAAGTCCAGCAGCAGAAACTGTCTCACAAGTCGATCACTCCAACACGAAAGGCCCCCAAACGTGCAGTCATGGGTGAAGGAAAACTTTTCGATGCACACGGACTCAAACGCCGGAACCAGAAACTCAAGCATGCCAAGCGACTAGTCGAAAAGGAACACCTTACTGCACTCTATGAAGCTAGCAAGCTGCGACAAGAACTCCGAAAGATGAAGAGGGCTTTGGCCAAAGAACGAAGCGAGAATACCCGAAAGGATTTGGAGATCGATCTCCTGAGAGACGACAACAAAATCACACATCAACTTTTGATTGAGAGTAACAGAGCTCTTAAAGAGTCTCAAGAGAACGTCCAGGAGCTCGAGGCTTCGCGATCACAGAACAGTGCTGATCACCCAGCGCAGGATCGGTACGCAACAGAACCTTCCTGGATCGCAGAGGACAAAGGCAGCCCCGAGTCTAAGGAAACTGACTATCGAAAGGAAAAGAGTCCTCCGAAACGGAGCACCCCCAACAACCAGGAGAACGAACTCAATGACCATGGGCCGTACATTACCCCATTCAAGAGCCCAAAAAGCGAACCTTCGGTCAAGACTCCCATGACACCATCGAAAGCCAGTGTTACTACCCCAAAGGAAAAATTGACATTCTTCAATGGTCATTTCCCAGTTGTGGAAGACGGGAACTTTGACTCCGTGATGAAGGAAATCTTTTCAGACCACTTGCGCGTCAAGAAGTCCTTCAAACGTCTCCGAGAATTCCTTGACACGGGTCATGAGCATGAATGGTACTGTATCCAGGATATTGTGAAGTATGGCTATAGCTTCGGTTCCTGGAATGACGATATCTGTGAGAACGAAGAACATGATGGAGTTTCATGCGTACAAGTCAAGATCAAGACGGTCGACAATGTCAGATACCTTCGGTTCAAACTTGATGAGGAAACGAGTCCAGAAATCGGGCAGGGAACTTGGGGCGTTGAACGGGAGGCCAGCAAAGCGGATGACAGCATTGGCGGTTGATATTTTTGATGTGAGAGCGAGGGAGAAAGTTGATGAATGTAGAAACGGAGGTATAAAATGTGCTGTTATGTTGTTGTACTATAAAACGAGCTTTGGGCGATGGTAGTGTCAGGGGAAAATACACAGAGTTCACTTTTACTGCCAATTCAACACTGTTTCTTGATCAAAATTACATAGAGCACAAGAACACGAATAGCCTCAGCTGAGAAATTATATCTGATAAATCTTACTTTCTGTGGTCTTGAGTGGTGAGACTAGATGTGTCTTGAGCCACCAAACACTACCACCAGACAGATACCGCTTTGTCTTGACTAACAATAGAATTAGAGTAATAGGCACTCAATTTAGCATTCACAAATATCAGCCGACTGTCTGCTGTTGGTGGTTGATAGCACTGTCAAGGACCGACAGTAACTCATGAAGCTTACCGCCTCATTGTCACCATCACTGGCAGACGCCTAACCCCAGGCTCTGGCCCTCTGTCTTTTCTATTCTTCCTTTCCCCCGCTTTTCGTTGATTTCTCTTCTTCTTCAACATCAACATCAACCGCTGCATTCTACGTTAACGATACAGAACAGCGAAACGATGTCTGACCACCAGCTCTCCGGCAATGGTAGTGCCGCAGGTGCCAGTGACGGCCAAGGCCAAGACCGAGGTCAAGACCCTGAACGTAGAAGAGCTCATAGAGAACGTCCAGACCTCAATAACCAGGGCCAAGCGCCAGGTTTCAATCCACCAGTGGCGGGTGGCGGACAGAATATGCCATTTTCTCAGATGGAGATGGCTCCAGATGGTCAAATGGCTCCTGTAGCAATTACATTTGCCTTTGGAATGACGTCTGGCATGCTCAGCGCGTCTCCTCCGACTACCACCGAAAACCAGGGCTGGATCGGTAATGGTCTATCTTCGATAATGGTGAAGGCGGGGCAGAAAGGAGGAGTACTGGGTGGCTTGGTTGCCTAGAGGATAGTATCCTACTAGGCTAAGGGGTTATCAGATAAAGTCATAGTTGTTGAGCCAGTATCTTTTCGAATTTGTGACTGTGACCGATTCTAGTGGATGTCGTGAGGCTACTTGGTGTACCGTATTAAATATCGTCTGCAGATCCAAGTTTTCTATTCATATACACCTAATTTACCATCAACATGACTTACTCGAAGCTTCAGTCCTCCAGAACCTTGGATACAGTCACCATGATAGATCAACGGATTACAAAGGGTGCATGCGATGAATGAGTACACGGCAATCTTCTGACAAGGACCAGTAAATTGACAGAAACCGTAGATCTGATGACAAGAGCATAAAAATCCCGACCGTGGACTTAAAATCTCCAACCACTAAGTCATCTGTGTACTTATTCCTTCGTGAGATGAGCTACACCAAACGAAAAGACATAGACATTAAACGAACTTTAAGAACACGATCACTCATGCATTGTTGAGAGCATGCAGCCCAAGACAATAAGTACGGACACGGATGTCGCTCTGGGCTTCGCCATGTGTTCTGTGACGATACATTTGCAGTCGTTCGACATCGTGATAAGAGATGGTATAAACGAATAATATACTATTTTGTTCTTAAATCTGAATGCGGGCGCATGAGTCCAAGATATTAGAGCTTTCTTGTTAAGGTAGCCTTGTTGCAACTGGGCAAGTCGTGGGCCGGTATCGGGTGTTTGACACACTCCCGGGTGGGCAGCTGCCAGACAGTCGCACCTATCTCACAATTTCCATTCTCTCCACTTCTCACTCTCAACTCAACAACAAGCGCATCTGCGGTAAGAGCATATACTGATCTGTCACTGCCTATTTGCAAGATACTGACCCACAAATAGACTCATTCGATGCGAAACAATAGAAGAAGACGCGGCGGTCATTCATTCCGCCCAGGCCCTTATGATCGGCCGCCGACGGTGCGTGGTCGTGGAAGGGCTCGTGGAGGAGATCATGGTCGTGACCACCAGGGTTTCGGCCCCAACCATGGTGGTGGTGGTAGAGGTGGTCATGGTGGCTACCCGTCACACCAAAGTGGCGGTCGTGGTCCTTGGTTACTACCAAGGCGGCGGTCATCACGGGCATGCGTCGTATCATACTGGAAGTCATGACGGTGGAGGCTTCAGCTCCGGCGAATGGGGCGGCCATGGTGGGCATCTGGCATACCAGGGCGATGGTCGTGGTCCTGGTTGGGGACATGGCCGTGGAGGAAGAGGTAGAGGTTTCAGCGTCTACGAAGATCCTGGCTGTGTTGCTTACCCTTCAGATTGGGTTGGTGGTGCTGTTGGCCGGGACTTTCACGCTGGTGGAGGATATGGAGGCTATGGTCCTGGTCAAGGCTACGAACACTATCCCGACTACAATGAGCCTCAAAACTGGGACCAGCAATGGTATGGAGAGGAGGGTTATGGCTATCAAGGATATGAGGAGGATGATCCTGGTTATCGCGGCCATGGGCATGGGAATGTGACCGAACAAGCTCAGTCTGGGCATCGTGAGGTCGCTGTTAGTTCAGGGACGTCTGCTGTCGTTCACGAGGGAAATTCCCGGGTGTCCAACAGCTCGAGACCAGAGGTCAAATGGGAACATGCTGTGAGCTTGACCCGTATTGAGGGTACAGATACGTGGAAGGCCACGGTTGACGGATCAGACAAGTCGATGTTAAGACTCGGCAGGGACGTACATAAGTTACCTCCAGAGAGAAAGGATTGGACAATTGCTTGTCACAGAGGAATGAAGCCCATTTCTCATAGAGATCAAACGACCGAGAAGTTTGACCTCAGCCTCCTGAAACTTCCGAATCATCGTTTTAGAAGCAAGACATTACAAAGGGGCGGCAGGAGTCAGTCTGTCCGAGTGCCAGAGAATGGTGCCCGCGCCGCATAGCCACAGACGTGGGAGGTGACCCGATAAAGATGGAGGGTTCTGAAGAAGTGAATCTAGACTCTGTCAAAAGGGAACCGTCGGAAGAGATCAAGTTGGACTCCATAAAGGAGGAGGATACCGATTCACCGAGCGGCAGGGAAGGGGCTGCGAGGTAAAGTATCACATTTGGTCGTTCGAATAATGGCTTTGTGCATGTTGCATCTATTGCAACACACTATTTCGTACAAACCTCAGCTGCGAGAAAGTGGTTGACAAGGATTTCGGGAAAGCCGCGGGTCTTCTGTAGTCCTCTATCGGCCTCTCAACGACAATGCGACTATCTTGTCAGACAGTCTATCAATGCTTGGTGTTCAGTCAACCCCTCGTCCACTGGGGACTTGTCGCGCCATGCCCGATCCTTCAAAGCCCTTTTCAATGACGACAAGTGTCAATGTGTGAAAAGGTAAGCTACTGAGTGAGTCAGGTTATAGTGAGAACAGGAGTAGACCGGAAAGTGACATGGCCGAAGGGATACCGGTCAGACTCATCGCAACGCCATGTACACGACTTGGACCAGGACGGATGACGAGGGACGCAGGACCTGGTGCGAATGTAAGTCTGAGCCGACATCTACGTGAGGTCAATCGCTAATGGGTAGTTGCAGGTCACTGTAAAGCGCACCCACCCGACGTTCTGAAGCAAAAGCATCTACAGTCTCGACAACAAGGCAATCAGGCGGCGTCACAATTGGCTATGCGGGACGTCACAGGAAATGGTGGATACCTTGATATATCAACAGAGGGGATATAGGATGAGCCGAGAGGAGCATAGGCGTTGGGAATGGATACTAGTTACCACTGACCAAAATGCACAATTGCGACTCCTGCTATCTCTCCAAAGTGTCGTAACTAACCAATTTTTGAACATAATTCAGGACCTCTTCATCACTTTCATCACACCCCAGAGACTTTCCTCTGCCTCAAATTGCTTGAGTCATATTTTAATGCCCCTCCATGCCTATCAAGCTTGAGCAGCATCTTCCAAATCCCGTCAATTTGGCAACTTCGAAGTCGCTGTCGCTTGTTTTACGGTCGTCTCGCTTCGTTCGGATCAGTGGACTGGCCCTGGATGCCATTGAAGAATCTCTCTCGTCAATCAAGTTCAAATTGCCTGTATCTGTCCATTATCAAGAGGTACTCATAGTACAACGTTTCTCAAGGAGCATCGTTGACCCCATCTCCTGTATAGAGCCACCTTTTGTTGCATTCAAGCATGTCTCTCAACTGACTGAAATTCTGGAAGACGTCACTGTATAAAATTACGACGCCAAAACACCTTCATCTTGGATAGTTTATCTCATTCATTAGGCACCTAAGATTTGATAAAGGCCCACTTCTAGAGTTGACAGTCGTGAGCAAGTGTTGGCGACTGTCAGTGACAGAGCCGGCGGCAGGTGCCCACAACCTCTTGCTTTTTCTGCTACCCCCGCCTTCTTCACATCAACGGCATCAACATTTCTGCTACGGCATTCAAACAGAACAGTATCAGAAACATCAACGATGAACAACCAAGCTCGTGGCAACGGCCGTAGAAGCCAGTACCGACAAGGACAAGGTCAGGTCTTGATAATCACAATTGCCCAAAATTCCACGAACTAGTGGTTTCGGCATACTGACAAAGAATACTCCCAATTACCATCCGGTTCGGGACACTTGCTCATGAAGCTCCATTGACCAAGCGGTCCTGGCCTTCAAGGCAGATCATCGCTAGCTCGTCCAGTGTGGCATAGCTGGCGAACGCCAGCGATCTCGTGCTTAGCACACCTGTTTTGGGGTCGCTGCAATCAATCAAAGGCTCATGACAAGCTACTATATCAGTAGCATTCTTCGCAAATGAAGGAGAACATGGCCCAAGTAAGTGAACAGACTTTGCCAATGGGCGTTGAGAATCTTCAACGGCCCAAGGGCATGGAGCAGTGCCTCGGGAACGGCGCGCCAACAAAACTGGCACGCTGACCAAACATCTCGACACACATAAATGAAGTGGCTGCAGCCAAACAGTGGCAGCTGCTACTCAGAAATGCAGTCTCGCGTTGTCTTGCACGTGAAACATCCTTGCAACCTGGCGTGAGCCTCGACAAGGAACATCGGGGAGTTGCAGGAAATAACCCGGAAACTCGCCACGTCTCCACCAAGAAGAAAAACAGGGGTTAATGCGCGTATCGGTCGCTGAATATTCTGATTGGACTGAAAGCGTCACATTTGCGGAGACCCCGCACGCCATCACGGGCCAAAGTGATGTGACGGGGAGTAGCAATTAACTTTATTGGATACTTCCTTGCTTGAAGAGATGAAGTTGCCTTCTTTGCTCAGAATGGCGTGCTTCTATTTCAAGAGGGGGATGAAGAAGATAGTCAGCACTTGAGCCTTTCCGAGGTGTACTATCTAGGGAAGAGAGTTTAATTCTTGCACTATCTCTTCAATTGCGAGGGTGCTGACACTTTGTGCCCTGAGTCAGTTCACCTGGTGGCAGAGGAACCTTTCGGAAGAGAGTTACCCGCGATTGAACATCAACTCCCGTTGAACTGGAATGTCGACTTTCCAAGTCCTTCAATCGTCCTTTATCAGCACTGCGAAAACCTGAGATGAAAGCAGCATGCGTCCAATGTCGAGTCCGAAAGGTATACATAGCCCTTCTCCCCGGTACTCGGTCGGTACTAACTCATGGAAGGTCCGATGTGACGGCACAGTTCCTCGTTGCCGCACCTGTGAACGACTCAACTTTCAGTGTTCGTTTGAACAAGATGGTTCAAATGGTACCTCCGCGCCTCGCCTCCCACCAAAATGTCGCGGTGCGAAAGCTTGCCAAGAATGTCGGGCTATGAAGGTTCGATGTTCTGGTGATAGTCCTAAATGTACCAACTGCACAAGGAGGAACAAACCATGCACATATGTCTCAAAAGCTGGGTCATCAACCACCGAAGCCTCATCATCTCGAGATGACTCAGCGTCTGTGACAACGACTCAAACTGCTCTCTCGCCCAGAAAACAACGCCCAAGTATCGCTTCAAGCTCTCAATCAATCACCTTTGACATAATCGGTGAAAGTCCAACTTTTATTCTAGATGAGGTGATCATACCATTGGTCAATCAGTACTTCGAGCGTCTATATCCTCTTCCTGCCTTCTGCTTCCTTCATCGGGCAACTGTCATCCAAAGATGCCACGACAAGACAATAGATAGAGCGCTTCAATTGGCTATATGCGCCATAACAGCTGTTTACTTTGACAAATGTCAAGGGGAGCGCGATGCGTGGGCTGGAGAAGCTGAACAGCTTATACTCGAACGCCTCGAACAGCCTTCCATTTTCAAAATACAGGCATCTCTCCTTCTGATACGATACAGAGCTGCCGTGGGACAATTCCCTAGGGCGTTCATCATGGCCGGACTTGCAGCCAGATGGGCTGCAGCTATACGCCTCAATTACGAACACTCCAAGTTAAGCCCTGTCGCTCAAGAGGTTCGAAGACGAACGCTTTGGTCCTTGTCACTGCTCGAGGATAGCTTTTGTGTAGGTCTCAAAGAGTTCGAGCTTTTCGACGCCGACACAATCTACCTACAACTCCCCTGCGAAGATGTTGACTTCCAACATGAACGGCATGTCGCCACTGGCTACTTACAGCCAGGAAAAGGACTCGAGCCAGAGGTTCTGAGACCTCGTGCTGCGTTTGTGCGGTTAGCTTTCATTCGGAGGGCCATCATAAGACTCAATCGACGGATAGCTTTGAAGGAAGTCAACCTCCCAGAGCTCTTTTCATCAATTGAAAGGTTTCAGAACGATCTTCTTCGTCTACGGACCAAACTTGCGCCTTGCGATCAGTACCCGCCAGCTTATTCACAAGATGTTCACTTATCACCTCAATATTTCATAATGGTAAGCATCATGACATAGCTTTTTAACTCAGCTAATAAATTTAGCATATGAGTTGGCACATATCCCACTGTGATCTTTACCGTCTCTTTCTCACCGGGTATCCCGAAACTACACCGCACGCAACGATTGAAGGCATTTCCGCAGCCGAGAAGGGGTTGATGAAGGACAAGTGCCTTTCGCACGCCGAGCAAATTATTAAGGTCTTGTCCGACTTTGTGCAGCACAAGGAGGAAAGGGAAATGCTTGAGTTTGATGCCGCCATCTGTGCATATCACGCTGCCAGGTTGGTGCTGTTTGGGACATACACCGGGAAGGACAATACGGGGTTACCGATGCAGATGGCTATCAACAAGGCGCAGTTATGCCTGGACGTCATCACTCGTTACTTTGCCTTCTCGGAACAACTGAAGGCTATGGTAAGGTTACCTAGCTGCGAGTATGAATATCGCTAATCTGGTTGTAGCGACAAGAACTTGAGCGAGTTATACAGCAACACAAGCAATGGCTTGAGTCTTCAGACCACCGCGCTATCACAACTACGATCTATTCAAATTCAGCCCAATCTGAAAAGCTCTCCAAAGACGCATATATCCGTCAGCGACTCGCGATACACAGTCTTCTTCGACAATCCGACTTCGTCGACGACAGCCATGATGCTGCTCCTGAAGCTCCGCTTGAACCAGAAAGTGAGCAACAATCGCCTGAGCAGCAGACAAACTGGGGTAGTAGAGACCCCGTTACAGACCAAAACCTGATGTTTGGTCTGCCTTATGGCGGAGGACTGGATTTGAATGCGTGGGCTTCCAGTATGACTGGAACGCAGGACCTGAACGGGTTCTTGACGGAATTTGATGAGCAGTATATGTATTAAAAATTGAGGTGTATCGAGAAGCAATCAGGATGACGAGGAATATAAGGACATGGAAGCTAGTCAGATATGTTTTGTGCGTCACATTGCATCTGGCACAGTGTCAAAACTTCAATGTTACTCTTTGGATGACATTTAAAATGATTGATCCAGCATACGAACTTTGGACTGTTATTGTGAGGTCGTATAGCTGAGAGTCTGGACATGGTTCAGTCGAGCTTATAACCAGCCCTGATGTAAGTGCCAATCTTGAGAGAACCTCGAAATGCATATACTCCATGACAAGCGTTACAATTCCGAAAGAAGAATTACATATTTATGAACAAAGCCAATATGAAGGCAGCTTGAAAGCCAAGATTTCAAGTAGTATTGATTCTCCACGCTGCCGAGTACCGATGCAGGGTCCTCCACTCCCACGGCCCGATCCGAAGATTAGATATACGGAGCTCGGCCGGCGTATAGCACAATTGGACGAAGGAACATGTTGCCATGGCCATGGTATTAGTCCTAGAGAGCCTTGCTTTTCCACGCGGGAAGAATCCGGGGAGATGGGTCTCAGCTTAACTCAACGGCATGAGCAACGACTGTGGAGCATTGGGCCAGGATACAGCTTCTTCGGATCTATCTTTCTTCCCAACGGATACCCTAATCTCATGATTACTCCTCTGAAGATAATTACTCTTTTTTCTGCATTACAGAAATGCGCCTAAATTTCTTACCACTGAACCCGAGAAAGCTAAGGATGCAGGGTGGCTGTTCTTATCAGCCTACGCTGAAACCTCGGGGGGTCAAGCATTCGGTGGTTTGGAAAAGAGGAATTGTTCTCCATGATCGTAAGAGGATGTTGAAGGTGCCTGAGGCAC
>PVQA01001352.1:0-11901 GCA_002980515.1 Fusarium burgessii | reverse complement strand
TGTCGGAGGTTTCAACCCAGACGAAATATAAACGTGGGAGAAAGACCCTGGGGAACAGGATGGCGAGAAGCGAAGGTGAGATGTTCTCCCTAAAGCTGTAAACAGCAGCTTAGAGGAAAAGCCTAGGGAAAAGCCGGCAATTGTCTCCAAAAGCTTTGTTTGGACGAGGGTCCACTCGTGGATATGGTGATATGAAAGTAGTGTATGATAAGTAACGTTGGATTCTGAGAGGCTTGAACGACCTGCTGTTCCACAGTTGATCCTGTCATGGCCTAGTTGGCGAAATTCAGCATTACATAATGAGCATGCACTGGTCGCATGTCTTGGCATGAGGTTGAATGTCGGGCTGAGGAGACTACCGTCACCTTGTATGAAAGCAGCATTTCCGAATCCGCCCCGACCGTCCAAGGAGACATCAACGGAAGAACATCCCGCTAGCGAAGACCACTATTTGTAGTACATTATCGTGGACACAACAAGCAACAAGGACATTATCACTGAGCATGGCATGTCTTTGGCAAGCTTAGGTCGAGTTGTAGACTTGAGTCATACTAGATGGAGACTTTTCTGAAGCAAGAGCTTCTTGGAACTCTTCCTGTTGTGTGTGTCTGTTTCTAGTTCCTCGATGGAATATCAGAGAGGCATTCGACGACCATCACGATAATGCGGCCTCATCAAGTTCTCGAATTGGAGTGACTAGACAAAAGCCCACGCCGACGCGACCATGACGCAGCTAGACGATATGAGATGACCGTTCACGACGATTGGTCTCTTCTAGTCGATCCCTTTTGGCTGATACGAGTGAAGACAATGAAAGACTACGACGTGGAGAAGCTGGCTGTCAAAACGCTAAACGGACACTCAGTAACGACCAATACCAGGCCATCTCCGAGACGCTACCGCTCTATTCACCAGCACCAAGCCGACAACAACACATTTCCACTGCCCGTGGACGACATGGCCGAGGACGAAGAACTGATCTACTTGGACGACGACAACGAGCTCTTGCGGGAGGCAGACAGTCATCTCACCGAGCTACATTTCAGATGACAATGGATATTGGAATTAATGGTTATGACGCTGAGTTGTGATATATGTTGTAGGCTAATATGTCTCAGAGAACAGTCAAGCCATCTTTCTTCCTCATTCTTATATCATGCGATTCCAACCTGTTTACGACCCGCGCGGCTGGCAAGGGGTTGTGACAGCAAAAGATTAACTGAAGCGTATCTGCACACTTAGGTCTTACATGGCAATATATGAACTCCTGTATGTAGGTTTTTGCCTGACCGAATCAGCTTTTATTCTCAATCCAGTCAAAAGCGCGACGAGTGATCCTGTTAGTTGAAAGTGAGGAGCTACAATAGCTGCCCATGGGGCGGACGTTGGACGAACGTCTCAACGTTGTGCCTGTACTGCTAGTTAAATGGTTCATGAATCTGACCACACTGTCTTCTGCACGAAGCAACGTCATGTCACAGATATCCGACCTGTCTACACACTAGTCAATTCTCTGAGCGAAGGTCTCCCCTTTGCCAATATAGTTCAAAGGCGCCAAGATTTTCACCTAATCGAGTGCGATTGCCCCCCGAGGACCAAAGCTTGCGACACGAATCGACGCGACCCAGACATAGAGTAGATGAGCAAAAAGGGAGAGGTATCCAATCCAAAAGAGGAAGAACAACGACCAATGCCAGTGTGGCGTGTGTGGAGGATCCGCCATCCCCATAAACGTCCCCATGAGAAGAGCAAGCCCACCGTAACCTAGTAGAATCAGCCAAATCGTAATCACGAGCGCCATGTACGCGGCTCCGTGTCTCGTTGAGGTCAGGAAGAGATCGGTTGCGGCGGCCCAGGCGAAGAGGCGGGGGCGTTGCCCATGGATAGCCGTGAGGAGCTTGAGAGACGGGTACATAGAGATCCAGGCCTCGACAAGTAGGATGGGACCAGTCCAGATTTTTCCGTCTTCTTCCACGAAGATCCAGGCCGTAACAGAGAAGAGCGCGAGGATAATAAGTGCCCAGTAGGCATAAACAGCGAGCCAAAGATCCATGGTTCCGCTGTCGACGACTCACAGACAGGCCGGTCTCTTATCGTCGAGGAAGGTAAATATAATCAGACTTGATTTTTATAGTGTTTCTTCGCTAGGAAGTGGTGCTTAAAAAGAGGCCTTGATTGTGGTCGAAAGAAGCGTTGGAATAATAGTTGAGGGAGGATTGGAGGTATAGAAGGGGGAGGAAAGGGAGCAGAAGAGAGGGAAGGGACTACCAAGCACAAGACAGAATCCCTTATTGCTCTGTCTTCTGAACCTCGTCATTGTTCACGCGTTCCGCAGAACCCCGGAGCTGAAAAGTTGCAGAGAAGTCTATGGGATGGACTGTCCCAGCTGCGCCTCCACCTTTCGGCGCCATTCTCTGCGCTCTACCCGTTTAATAACGTAATCGCGGATGCACTGTTGCGATCAGAGCCCCACTGAGAATGATCTACATGGTAATCCACAATGCCAAGATCCATAAGGCTCCAGGACGGAAAATGGGCATTAAGTATCAGGCGTAATGGGCCAAAGAGACTTCGGCTACGTTGGTTGAGAAAATGGCGCACCCCCGCCACCATACAAGAGGGAACTAATCGGTATTCATAATGAGGCAAGACAGGAAGTTCCATTACAGCCAATACCTGCAATGCAGTCGGAGGCTTTTTTCTTTTAGGGCGAATCCATAATACAGGTTCCTTCGCCAGGTCTTAGCTATCTTCGCGGAGCCGGCCGATCTGCCTAACAACAACTTGATGCTAACATGGTTTGCGGGGTAAAGCATGTCACCTCACAATTGAGGAAACAGGCGACAGCCAACGATTGCCCATACGGGTCGTCTCACCGCCGTGCCACAATTGTCTTCTCACACCACTAAGTGACTCGCCGAGCGCTTTGAGTTGCTCGCCTGCACTTGTCAGTCTGTCACAAGTGCCACTGAACGCCCGATGGCCCTGTTCCATCGCTGGGTGGTCAGCTGCTTGCCATCAAGCCCTGTGTAGTCAGTCTCCGCTGAGGGGCTTTTATGGCTGCAGCCAGTCAAGCAAGCCGTTTTAGGGTTTTTGACAGAGTCTGCATCAAAACCGAAAACGGCCATAAGCTAAGGCTGTTTTCTCTTTCCTCATAGAAGGAATAAATTTTGTAATCCATCCCTTCAGTTGCCCTAACGCCCACTACACGGCAGAGTCATGCTTTCAGAACGGGCTAAATGGCACTGGAGCAATGCTACTAATCTGAGCGAGATGATCTAAACCAAGGCCATTTTTAGCTTCTATCCTTTCCGGAGAAACAACAGACATCTAGGCCGGGTTGAATTTGATTATCTCCTTGTACATAATGTCATCATGCAGTATGTTCTCTTCCATTTTAAAATTGAGCCGATCAAGCCGCTTCCTACTTATTTGCAGCGACAGGGGATTAGTACAATAAACCATATCATGTAAGGGAAGGCGCACAGGCCGAGTAATTTTTGTATTCGGACCCAGAGCCTAAGATCAAAAGAATGGTGCACGGGCCAGACAAAATGGTATTGGGTGCCATTACCAGTGGTAATTAGTGCAGTAGCAAATTCCAACCAACGTGCACGGATAAAAAGGATGTAGTTTCATGAAGATAATGGAGACAGGGGGCTAGCACACGGACGAAAAGTGTTTTAGTAAATTACAAGCAGTCCTTGGTACAGTAGGATTTTATCACGCCAAAGGCTCAGGGTGGTTTTGAATAGCTGGAAGCGTTTAGCTGCAGATGTGACTAAGTTGAGGATTGTTGCCGGGGTCTGGTTTTGCCCGTTGGTCGTCGCCATGCATGAGGCATTATAAATCATGACACACAATTTCAACGAATCACCATTGTGGATTGGCTGATCGGAAGAATGAGGCCAGCCATGCGTGGAGGCTGATTGTAGCATCTGATCCAATAACATGACGACGACACTACAGTGTTTGTCAGATCAGTTGTTGGGGGAAGTTTGTTGCTTCACATAGCCAGTAGAGGAGATTCAGACCGATATGGCTAAGTATTAAACGATTTCAAAAGCTTGACTATTGATATAAGCTACGAACATTTATCACCTGACCAGATACAAAGGCTACTTCTAAGAGATAAGATGTCCTTCCGTGTTCACGATAACTTAAATAAGAATCAAAAGCTAAGCTAGATCATGAACAACGGTGAGTAAGTAGCGAGGCTATAAGCCATGGTGACTTAACGGTCCGATGCACAAATGACGAGTATTAGAACGCCGCCATATCATGCATTAGTAAGCTATAAATTCTCTATCCTATTGGCTGAAGCTACATTGGCCAGTTGATTCTGCCGGCATTTACCACCTGAACGAAGCTCAGCTGCGCAGAGCTAGCGTAGCAAGTTTAGAGTTCTGCGGGTTTCTATACAGTAACACTACAGTGAGGTCATATTACTGCAAGGGCAAAATGTCTACCGTCTCCCCACCTCTGTCGCTCAGCAACTTGCCAAGCGAAATCCAGAATGCGATTATCAGCCTACTCGATAGTTTCGACAGGCTGATTCTTCGTACAACGAGCAGGCATTTTCGCACAATAATACCGATCACAAGTGCCGATTTGCTTACAGCCGAGCAAGCTTTGTTCTCCCATGGAAAGGATATCTGGGGATGCTACGATTGTTTATGCCTCAGAAGAGCAGCGTGCTTCGCCGACAATATGCGGAAAGGAAAGCGAGGGAGACGGGGTAGCAGACCCTCTTCACGATTCTGTATCGATTGCAGACTAAACCCACGTCCGGATACTACTCGATACACTCCTGGCAGTACGATTGTAATTGGGTGCAGGCGGTTTGTTAAATGCTGGTGTGAAAAACATGGTATAGTGCCCGATGACTCCTTCAATGAAAATCGATAGGTCTGCATCCCTTGCTGGAAGCCTGTCGCAAGACGACGAAGGGAAAAGGAGCGAGAACAGAAGAATATCCGATACCAGCAGGAGAAAGCTGCAAAAGCGAAAGCTAGGGCTGAGAGGCGCGCTCGTCTGCGTGACCTGGGTCGGGCCGAGAGTGAGATCGAGGATATTGTATCCGACAGTACGACGTCAGATGAGGATATCTGGAGTGTATATTCCGATTAAACCCAGTCGAATCTGAATGTCTGCTGTCCTGGCTTTCAATCTCTTATTGAAGTCTTGTAAGAATTGTTTCAGGTCTTGGACTGCTTCGGTCATGCTGCCAGCCGCCTTGGGCATTATACCCCAACTAAGCTAGTTATAATTCGACGTTTCTTCGCTGCTTTCCCCCTCTTTCTCCCATACCATATTTCGTACTTGCTTTCTCAATTCTACTGCCCTCATTATTATGGCTGTTGTAAAGTCAGCTCCTTCGCAGTCTGATATCTGATCTTTTTCCGCTTCCTCGTCCTCTTCGGAGTCAACATTCTCGTCTATACTTTTGTTGTAATATTCGTCTATATCTGTATTTTCAGAATCAGAAGGAATTTCGCAGTCGTCGTACCAGTCCTCGCCACAGGGTCCGTCATCTTCGCCGTCCGACCTGTCACTAACGTAATCGTCTTCTCCCAATTGTAGTTCACCGACCAAGTATAATACATGCTGCATCATCTTCAACTCGTTGGATCTCAGACGTAAGTTATACATCTCGTGACGTTGCCGTGGCGGGCACTGCAGAGCGCGGAACACGAAGCAGATGAATCTTTTCCATATTGCCAAATATCGTTTGAAGCTTGAAATGACCCGAAATCCGTGCGGCCAAAAAGCATCTTTGGCGAATGTGTTTAGCCAACAGCGAGAGATGTGCGGCGTGCGATTAAGTGTACCTCTTGCCCTGTCTAACATCATGTCTAGCCCATGAAGGATGATCTGCAGTTAGGCCTCAGTTTTGGCAGAGCTCCATAGAGGGAACCCTTGCCATTAGCCAAACATATAGCTTCTACTCCGTTATACGGCTGGTTGCTTAGCTATAGCGGCGATGATTTCGAGTGATCTGTTATGGAATAACTTGGCCTATCAGGTGTGTTGGAGCCACTGGGCCGTCTCGCTCGTTCGAGCAACCGTGACATAATCAGTTTGGGTATTTTCGAATGGTATTATTATGATATAGATATCTCGACTTCTGGATCGTTACTTGCGAGAAGATAATAGTAACAGAACTTTCCAACTCGTTGGGTCCATATGCCTCAGCAGGTAGGTGCTAGGGTATACGTCATACGTGTGTTAATGCGTTTAGATTATTTGAATAGCTTAAGTCGAAACTCTTTAATGAAAAAAAAGCAAAGTCGACCAATGAAATAGCGAGACTAACACTTTGGCTTTAACTTTACTTAGTGTACCTCTATTGAGAACCCTCTTTCAAGTGAAAGTGGAATGCGGGATAAGTACAGGGGTTGTCAGCTAATAACAATGCGAAACGTCTACTTTTAGCGAAAGTGAATGAATCCATAGAGATGTAGGTCAGGGTATTATAAGTACTATTGAATCAATCTTTACAACAAATAATTTACATCTGACAAAAACTCCTGGCTATTATCTGGCGTGATACAGCCAGGCCAGTAACCAAGCCGGGTTTGCAGCTCCACATCGCTACCATAATCACTATATTCATCATCAAGCAGAACCCGCTGCCGCTTCGTGTCGACTTCTCCTTGCTCCTCCAATGTCCGTTTGAGATCCTTGCCTGATACTGAATCTGGCAAAGCAACGGTGGGATCACGTCTCGAGATCCCCGATAAGTCATCTGTTGTCGATGAGACATATTGGACAGACTTATCATCAGTCTCTTTGGGCTCGTCTCGTCTCGGCTTCTTAGTAGGATCACCTGACTCATCTGGTGTCTTGCCCTCTCTCCCTCGATCATGTGCTATCCTGGGAACATGAGGGCCAGCCTCAAAGGGCGACATGGCTCCTGACTTGACAGATGGTGTCTGCGGTTGTGAAATAACCACATCTTCTGACCATAGAGGCATCTGCGCCGTCATGTTCTCAATGCAGCACATATCGTAATGATGTCGAAGTGCCCTAGTGTCCACCTCCCAACTGATCACAGCCTCTCTTCCGTGGTACTCGAGGATAACATCATAAGGAACAAAGACGCGAATCTTGAACGTCTCAGGATGAATAGAGAAGAGACGCGCGTCGAACAGCTCGTGCAGGTGGCTCAGCAGCAGTATACCGTTCTTCACAGACCATGTGAGTTGCCAAGCTTGACGAAGCCGTTCAGAACTGTAAGGATTCTCCATGTTTGGATCCTGGGGCGTGGGATATGTATGATATTGTTGTTGAGGAACGATATGGCATGCCTGAACTGTAGGGCCAACGGTGGAATCACCAAACCAGCTACGACCTTTTCCCGTGACGGCGCAAGCGCGGCTACTGCTGAGACATGAGGATCGGAATGAAGAGATTTGTTGCTTGGCATTCTCGATGTCCATCTCCAAACCCGGAGGGGTGATTAGTTCAGTCACGTCACCATCTTCGGGAATATCCTTAGTTGGCGATACCGAGCCGGAAGCAGACCGTTTTGGCGATTTGCTTGGAGATTGAGATTTGGCACGAATTGTTTTGCGGTATGGTAGCTGCGTGAACTTTGGATCTTTGGATGACTTGTTGGGTGGAAGATATCTAGGTTCTCTCCGGCGAGTTGGTATGGGAATATGTTGTGCGCATCCCTCTGGTCGAGACGTGAGAAAAAGAATAGAAGAAAGATGGATATAAACATACCTTGAATATATGTTTCAAGTGGCTCGGAGACGTTAAGGTTGCAATCGTTGTGTCGGACTACATGCATACGCGTTACAGAAGGCGTCGACATCATTTCCGAGACATCAGTAAATGGCAGAGTCTCAACTGGAGTATCAAGATCTGAGCCAGAGATAATCCGACCCGTCGCATTGTTCGGAACCGGCCGCCTAAGCCCGCCTTGTATGCCCGCTTGAAAGAACGCAATGTCGTGCCAAAAGTCTGAGGTTCTTGATACAGTGGCCAAGTCGAAGCAAAGGCGAAACTCGTCGATAATGTGACGATAGGTGAGAGTATCGCTGCCAGGAGGACTAAAGACGCCAGCGAATTTTTCAGCTTGAGATCCGGCGAGAAAAACAAGGTTCCATCCCAAGGCGCGACGGACTGGAGTGATGGAAGCAGTTAACATGATAAGTCGCGGGTATTTTAAATGGGAACAAGGGTTAAGACGATGTCATCTCAGTTGATTCATTTCATGTCATTTTTTTTATTTTTTTTGGTGGTGTTGATGTTTGGAGGTTGGAACGTAATCTGGGCGGGGCAAATGAGAAAGGGATAGCGTAGCACGATAATTGGCAGGGTAACGTACTGGAAAGATGACATTCCCGGTAAACCCCGTCGAGTGGGGCGCACGGCGATAAGATCCACACTTGGCCAATCTCAGCGTGACGTCCTTTTCAACCTAGGGGTTCCACCGTAGCTTCACGAACCCCGAAAGCGTGCACGAACGAAAAGAATGTACGTACTACTTAATATACGCCATAAATCACGCATATTCGCGTCTGCTCACCAACTACGCGTTATGTCATTAATTTAATTATTGCATAAGTGAAGCCTACCCCTGCGTAATTCAAGCCTACTCCTTTTTAGGTGGGTCTAGAAATTAAATTCTACTCCCCTATAAAAATCAATTCTACCCTGAGTTATTTTGACATAAAACAAATCAATTCTACGTAGAATTGATTTTAGTATGGAGCACTAGGCATATTTTCCCTGGTCTTGAGCAATTATTTTTTAGAGTTGAATCTGACCAAGAGCTAACACAGACTACGTCTCTTACCTCATCTTCCTAATCATTTCTGCCCTCATAACCTTCTACTTTAACTCAATCCACTATTTTTCTAACGATGTCGTCTCCTGCGCCAAGTTCTCTTCCGCCTCTTTCTCCTGTGCCTGGTTCTGCTTCCCAACCTCCTCCTTCACCACCTCCTCATTGTTATTTCTTTGACCTTCCCGAGGAGCTGCAGGCGAAGATCTGGCGCCTCACACTTCCTGATTTCCAAATCCACCACCTGGTAATAGAGATTCAGGATGGCTATAATCGGTGGTGCGAGGCCGCTCCCGACGATCTGCCAGGTCTGAATGGCCTCGAGCCATTTTCTCAGACTCGGCCAAGTTATCGTTGGCGCCAGACCATCAATTCTCCCCCGCGACCTGTTGGTCTTTACCTCTGCAAAAGAAGTCGAAGGATCATGCTCCCTTGGTTCCACGAGTTTCCGAGAAGGTGCGTTCGCCAGCTGGTCCTAAACAAGAAGCGGAAGGAATACTTTGTGGACATTGATGCATCCGATGGTCTAGACGTTGGTGTGTGCAATCCGTTCACAGACTTTCTCTACGTTGAGGGCAAATTCGCAATGTACCCGCTGAATCTGCATGAAGTCCCTCTTCTCCGTGTGTCGATCCTGCTCGAGAGGAGCGGCTACGGGGGAACCTCTTTTGCCTGCAACCATCTCGCCCGGCTTGTGTCCCCCCATTACAGCCCTCGCCTGTCCCACATCAATGTGGTGTTCTGCTGGCGAATCTGGCGAAACAACGTGCTCGGGGAGCATGGACAGTGCGGCATGATAATGCCTGTCGGGAAGCCTGTGGTCTGGACGGGGAACGCTGGTCGTAAGGAGACCCGGCGTATAAACAATTGGCAATTTACCCATCGTAACGACAGTCGTATTGTCATAGGAGGTCAATTTCAGGAGGAGGATGTGGCGAGATTGCCTGATTCAGACAGCAAAAGCGCTACCATGCTTGTTCTGGCAACTATGCCGATGTCGTGTAATTGTTCCGGTATGGTCGAGGTAGTGGCAACTCGGGTAGCTAGTCTGACCGATGAGGAGATGGCTCAATTCCACCCCGAGTGATTTTGAGTGACGGAGACAATCGAATCGAGAGTATTGGCGGTATTAACCACGATACAACTGAAACGGATGGTTGGCAAAGTCTTCGAGAGGATCCTGGCCGGCGGGCAACGGGCCATCACGGAGAAAAGGCCCCATGATGTAGATAGCAGTTGATCTGGTACACAAAGTTCCTCAATTGATTATTGTTACCACTGCCCCTGAGCCGCAATTGAATTCATGAAGAATGTTTCATGGACGCCCGTGAACTGGTT
Organism: Fusarium burgessii; assembly: GCA_002980515.1. Lineage (NCBI taxonomy): Eukaryota > Fungi > Ascomycota > Sordariomycetes > Hypocreales > Nectriaceae > Fusarium > Fusarium burgessii. The sequence continues at coordinate 1,766 of PVQA01001352.1, read as the reverse complement.
TGTGCCTTGAACGCGGTAAGCCTGGTGCTGTATGATCTCAGCGCCCAGTGTTCTTCGCGCCTGTTATACAGATAGAGTTCAGTCGCCATTGGGAACAGAGCAGATACCTGGTTCGAACGGCCTCTGATCCTGTCGTTTGAACCCTCTGTGATAATATTCGTGTCCTTGGCTTAGATGTTTCTATCTTGAGAGGACTCCCAAGGAATCCAAGCTCATTGATACGTAGAACGGCCGGCCCAAGTCTCCCAACTTCCAACATCATTAAGCTTGTAACCGCTAAGGGTGATCGGTATCTTCCGGTCCACGACTTTGATATGTTTCACGATCTCATTGGAATCATACCTTGGTCTGCCAACTTTGACATTTTTCCAATGCCAGTTGCAGGTCCTGCACCTTTCTCTCCAGGCCTTAGACAATAAAATAAGGGAATTGATAGAGCGGCATGACGGTTTTGATACAGAGGCATGACCTTACAGCGGCATGACTTTCACGGGCTTTGATTCGCTAAATTTTTAATTGTTAGTAGATTATGGATTCTGCCCCCTGCACTAAAAGTACTACAGCTTTAGCTCTCCACATTTTTTGGACCTTAGCTCCGAACCAGCCGTAATAACTCTAGGCGCGTAGACGCGTTCCCACGTCTTGACCTCATATCTCTTATCACTTCCATAATGTCTTCCCCTGCAGTGGAACGACGTATAGGCCTTCGTAGGCCGCGAAGCTTAAGCCCTAGCAATCAAATACACCGTGAAAAACGACAGCGAACAAGCCGACAAGCCAGTTTTAGCCCTCCTTTACTCGTAAATCGACCGAACTCTGCAAGCAGTTCCGCAGCAAGCATCGGCCAATACTATGGAATAGGCGATGAAGATACGCTAAGCAATCTCTTTGCTTCTTATCTACAGACTTTTTCGACCTTCCCACTGCCCCACGGCTCGCAGGGCCTCCACGAACCTGCGTGGGATCTGCGGTTTGATTACGAGATTTACCTTCTAAATGAGTTTCCATCAGGGAGAACACAACTTCAGCGAGTCAGGGCCCCTATTCCAGGTCCCGAAATCGACCTTCCACCTTTCTCCTCCCCACCAGAGCCAGCCCAACGGCCACCGACCGCAACAAGAGCTGAGTTCGAATCTGCTATGAAAATTGTACGGCAGGTTGTTGGTGAAGGCCAAAGACTTACTATTGACCTTGCTCGGTCATACGAACGAGTGCGTGCATGGCGAGAGCGATGGGGTTGGTCACCGCTCAGCTCAGACGCCTACGAATCTCCTCCACCATACTCTCCACCGCGCAAGTCACCTACACAGATTCTTCAAGTATCACCAAGGGCCGAATCACCGGAATCATTATCTTTGCAACAAATCTCTTCACCTTTTCCAGGCCCAATCCCTAACCCACCTATTCCAGGCGATCCGGCGCCATCGGCTGAAGCTCTCTTCGACTCGGTCAATTTTTTCGCGAAAGAAAACGGGTTTGGCATCGTTCGAAGGAATGCCTATTCATATAAAGGACGACGGATAAGATACTCGCTTCAGTGTGATCGATTTGGACAGCCCGGGGCTTCAAAAGGCGCAGGCCTTGGACAGCGTAAATCTCGGAAGTGTGGCTGTAAGTGGATGGTAATTGCTGAAGCCCTGGAAGAGGGCAAATGGCTTCTACGACAATATCCAAACTTGGAATACAGCCAGCATAACCATGGACCTAGTATCACATCGTCTGCGCACCCCTCCCATAGATGACTCACTACGCCAGTAAGGGCAACC
>PVQA01001349.1:0-14167 GCA_002980515.1 Fusarium burgessii | reverse complement strand
AACCTTAACTTATTATTAATTAACCTGAAGTATAAAATTAAGGTTATTTTAAGTTAATCAGCTACCTAACTTAATACCTAATGATTAAGTATTAAAAGTTAAGCGAAATTATCCATTTTAATAGGGTAAGAAAAGCTAAGTCAATACTACATAATCTTAAAATCTTACTTCATAATATGGTTGGAATATAGATCCCACAGTGGACCCTCTCGCTCACTTAATTCTTCCAGCATCTCCCACAGTAAGCCATCCACAAGGCCATGGATATAAGCGTCCCCAACCAGTTGCCACCCTTCCCCCGAAGGACGAAGTATTAAGGGTAATTTTCCACCTCGACAGAGAGCAATAATATCACCTGGAAGAGTCTGTGCAGGCGCAAGACCGATCAGTCACTGATCTGTGCGAATCACTCGCCTACGCACTATGAGCCTCACTAGCTTAGGAAAGACTTGCAGTGCGGGAAGCAGGGTGTCTATGAGCTGTCCAAGAAACGGAATGAACCAAAAGACCGGTTGCATGAACCAAGTGCTGGCAGCCACGCAGTAAAAAATGGTCTTCAAGACCCAGACTTTGTTGAGCCGGAGAAAATGAAGTATCTGGAATGGGACCAATGACATCTTCCACAACCAGAACATGACTGTCAGGTTATCGCCTTCATCCTCGGAAAAGCAGCCACCAAGGAGGGTCGCTTTGTACGCAGCCCAACGAGGTTCACCAGTCACGTACGCTTGGGAGATGTGCAATCCAGCCACAACGTCCCATGAAATGTAAGTCTCTTGGGTATTTAGGATATCTGACATTTGTGCGGCGATGTCGTCGATGACCCCGTGATCATATCGAGGATTCATTACCAGACCGGTACACAGCACTTCATCCACCTTCCAGCCTTCGAGCTTAAGAATGCGATCGCCATCCCTCCCGAATTCATGGTAGCGAGAACTTCCGGATGCTCGATAGCGCGCCCGCTGCTCCTGCGTAAAGTCAGGATGGATGTTCCGCCAGATGAAGGCTTCACACGTGTCGCCTTCACTCCAGTCTGGAACCCAAGAAGGTAGCGGCCGGGAGTCTGGTGGTGGGATGTCCATACCAATACGGTGTATGCTGAGGATGTCCAAGGTTTGATAGTGCCTCAACATTTTGTTCGCCGTCTGGACATAGACCACGTCGTAATCCACTGGATATTTCGGCAATGTGAGGTTGAATTCAAAGCTCTCTGCATTGTGATAGAAGCCATGGAAGGCGAATATATGGTCTTCGGCTTGTTTCGCTCGTGCTCTTCAGGTCTGCACCAGCAGCTGGAGCGGGTCGATCGTCTGGCCCTTTAGGTAGCACCGTCTCAGATAGTCCAAGTTGTGTAGCTGGTTAATTGCTTGCAACCCGAGAGTAAGTCCGAGTCCGGCATCAGCGAGGTACTGGATTGCCTGAACAATATCGGACCAAGACAATTCCATGTCACCACACAGAACGGTCGCATGAGGAGAAACGGATACTTCCTGCACGATCCAAGCACGGTAGAACCAGTCCCTCTTGAGGACCGCGAAGAGATCATACCAGATTTGGGAATACGGAGCTGGAAATCCCCTCCTTTCCCCGCCCGTGGCAAGAAGGTCTGTCCGGATGCCTTCTCGCTCATCTCTTTCGCGTGCTTGCAACAGCTTTGGGATCAGACTAAGTGCCTCAGCACTGTTATCAGCCGCCGGACCTAACCAGATCACCGTGCTCGAAACCTCCTGATAAATGTCTCGCATCAGCATGACCTGGCTCGTCTTTTCGTTATCATCGTTCTGGTTGATGCAGATCTGGTCTGCCCAGATCACAACCTCTTCAATCTCAGACCTAAGCTGCTTGAGAGCACGATAGAGATTCTCACTGATGGACAGCTTGCGACCATGCATCCGTTCTTCGCATTTAGACTCATGGAATATCTCGATTGGATACTTGGGATCTTCCGGACCCCAGCAGTATGATAAGGCCTTAAAGCTGGGTAGTCGATTTTCCTGCACATGAAGGTGAATATGAGTGAGTCGGCAGCGTACGGTAGCTTAAAGGAGGTCTATGAAGCAAGGGAGACTATTGTAGTAAACATAATAAGGAAATAAGGCTAATTAAGTTATCCTTTAATAGATATAAGCTTCCTTTATTAGTATAAAAAGACCAGATGAAAATTGAGCTTATTATCATTGATTTCTATATAGTTGAAGATATTGAGGTCATATTGTTGAGGCTCAAAGCGGGGTGACGGGAACCCGGTCCCGTGACTTAAAGCTTACTATCTTAATGACTTTTAGTTTAAGAAATATCTCCAGAGGATGCGTAAGTTTGTAACCACTCTGAGCTATTAGTCATTTTTACAATTCGCAGCGTCGAATCCGTAATTTAGAATCTATTTTATATAAGTTACGGAGTAGAGTCCTTTGCAGCAACCTGGTCAAGATCAGGAGTCCAAATAGGAAGACAGGCTAAGGGACATCTGTCACATGCAATAAAGCACTTGTACGCCACTACCAGTAATAACTGCTGGAGTGTGCACTTCACTTTTGCTCCGGTCTAGCTGGCTAGTGCGACAGTATCGCGAGCACGAATGGATGATCAGGAGCAAAAGAGCGCTTGATTTTCTATCTAAAGGAGCGACAAAGGTTGATCACTAATACTTATTTGCTTCTGGTTACTGTAGCAGGCAGCAACAAGGGTTTAGAATCAGTAGCTATGCTGCCTGGAGCTGATGTTGAGCAGTAGCTGCGCTGCCTAAAACTGATGTTGATCCTTGCCCTTGACAACATCCAGGACGAAGGCGATGCGTAGAAGTGAAACCGTGGTAGTAGAATTCTACTAGACTTAATTTTGGTATGTATTGAACATATTATGCCCTACAGCAGTTTCGGTTCTGGCCAAAGCCGATGGGAAATCAACCGACAACAGCGGGTTATGATGTCAAAGAGTATCCCCTCGGAAAACTTTGAATCTGATCGGGCCGACCGTGCGGCTAACATCCCGGAGATATGACCAGAAGAAACGTAAATTTCCTGAAAGTCAAAAGTTATATCATGAACTCTGTGTATACACCATGGAAACTTCCGCGGGTCTCATATTACAAGTCGTCATTTCCGTCAAATACGGTAATGTTTGACACCGTGAAAGATATCATCATTGGCAAGGTCCAACTTTGCTGTAGTAATCATTTAAGCCCTGTACGCGAGAGCTAGCATCAACCTAATAGAATCCTAATTTTAGATGATAGTCTTTCCGCTTCCACACCTCGGCAAAGGAATCGACAAATCTGAGGTATTGAGATAGGTATTCACTCTGTCCAGATTCTAGACGACACTTTGACGCCTTCATCACCAGTCTCGAGGCGCGGTGTCCTCGGCTCAAGCGGTCAGCCCTGGAGAAACTTTCCACCTACAAACTCACTGACGCCCAAACCAGACTGACCTGGCAATTGGGGACTTTCGGATCTCTCGCAAGGTGCTCCGCTACGACACTATGTTCCTAGTTATCTTTATTCAGGGTGGCCTTTTCTAGCGCCCGCATTTTAGTATTGAACTTTATTTTTAGCCTTAGCCACCTTCGCCTCGATATGGCTTATATGTACCGTTACAGGACGGGTACTTGTCTATTCGGGCTTTTGTGGTAGAAATACACTGCCGCGTAGCCACAGGTAGGTTCAACCCATCAACGCAAGGTGCTCCTGTTTTATAACCTTCTGATGGTAGAAAAAGGCTCTCAAAACGGCCCACCCTGTATTCGTCTGAGTTCGTACTGTGTCGCTGGTGTCGCGTTGTTGCATTCCACCCTTCACTTCTCGGTTAAAGAATGGCTGGTGTCAGGCCGACTGGAAACAAATCTTTCAGCAGATTTCAAAGGGACGGCTGCGCGTGCAATGGTGGCAATGGCTTGTCTCGCCTATTTGTTGGAGCTTGATCACAGTCTTCAAGTACGCGAAACGACACGTATATACCCATTCGCCGAGTATCGGTACTCTGCACAATACTAGGCACACCATGCCACCGTGGGCGAGGAGACTGCAGAGGCAGTAACCGATATGGCCATGGAGCTCCTTTCAAGTCAAGTGCCATTTCAAACTAGCATTCGGCTGCATAACCCAGATGAGTCTTGGCCCTCGATGTATCGGTCTCTAGGCCGAACCTAGCGACGTAACATGCGCTCGGACGATACGTAACCTGGCCCATTACATACTCGTCATAATTGCGCCTTAGTCTACGTAAACGTACACACAGGCGCACCCGAATGCTGTGTTGTGGAATCTTTGTACTTATGATGTCGTGGTTAGGATGCTATCCCTTTAGTCGGCATAGCCCTTCAGAGTTCACGATAGGGGGCCAGACCAATCAAAATGCTGCCCACAGCCGGTACTTCTTTTCACACCTAAATTAGAGTTTCCTGCCACAATAATTAGGCGCTCGCGATCCAGTCTACAATCTCTATCAACCTCAGTTCGTATCACGTTATGGTTACTTTACCCCATCCCTCGATCCAAAGTCGCCAATCTTATTTCCGAAGTACTTCGACCTAGAGACTGGCATTCTCTCCGTCAAACGGTTGAGGTTTTCATGGGGCCAGTGATTGCTCCACTTTCAACTTACCTCAAACCTTCGGCCATGACCCCTCTCTTGCGGGAATTTGCCACATAAAGTCTTCGCTTAATCGACCCAAAGTCATCTAATTTTTGGTTGTCAACTCGCGCAAGATGACTATAGAGAAACTTAAAGGCACTGCGGCGGGCACGACAGTCTTGCACCACAAATCTAATAAATCCAAATCCAAACGCCCTAGACGTCCCTTCGCCACTTCCGATGTCCCAAAAATTCAGCTGAGGGACGAGACATCCCGCATCGGCTATACAGAGCTTTTAGACCCCGTCTATATCTATTTCGACAAACGCGGCAAGCCTACCTTAATGAATTCCCACAGAAAACAAGTTACGTTCGATGCAGTGAGACTGTCGAAACGATATCTCGGCGCTAAGAACTTGCGAGCGCTTGTGGCTGGAGTGAAGGCTAGTGTGGCGGAAAAAGCGGCCCTTTCAGGCGAGATTTAGACGGGTTGGGTGACTCCTACCCATTCTTTTGACCTTGAAATATTTCGTACGTGTCATGGGAATTGGGTTATTGAGGTCTTTTTTTTTTTTTTTGCGTCGATGAAAGGGGTAAGTGCCTGTTGAAAAAACTTGGCTTATTGCCAGGCCCTCTAAGGATGAGATCATGGTGGTCAAGCAAGCCCTGTGCAACAAGTTCAAGATGACCAGGCTGGCGATCAATTCAATTCCATCAATTTCGTCCTCGCGTGGCGTTGCGTTGACAGCTTACTCAGCATTTGGCCAGTGGAGTTGAACCACTGCATCTCCAGATTGAATTGATGGCGTTGAATTGAAGATGCTGAACATCACACGCGCGTCGAGTCCCCCAATGCTCACTTCCCAGCGTCTAGGTCATCCTCTTCTGCCTCCCATATAACGCTATTTCCAACCTCTTCTGACACATCAATCAAGCTATCAGCCGCGTCGACTAGGCCATTCCGCACCCATGACCTCAGTGTCTGTGCCATTCCTATCGTGCTAGCTTCTAATCGAGTCCGCAGCGGTGGCACCATTTGCTCAGCAACACTAAACAAACGCTCGCACTCTGCCGACATAGACGGTATTAATAGTAGGTCAAGGGCCATTCGCGACAGTCGAGGGTAGTCTCTCTGCCTCTCCCACCTATATTGGATGGGATCTGTCATAAGAGTGTCGTTCGTAGAGTCGGCACTCGACAGCCAGTGATCATATTCGTCTTGGCTCCTACTCCGCGGACTTTCCCAACAACACCTGCCTGCCAGAGACGAAGTCCTGTGAGCTCAGTGCCTTTCGAGTGCACTCATTGCCTTCAAGCGCTTGAATGGGGGTTCTTCATCCGAATTCCAAAGAGTCGGTAGTGGTTTGTACTCTTCCTCCCACAATGTTTCTTGGGCGTGTCTTTTCCTGCTTTCCCTTCCAAAGAGCAGGTGGCTTTCTCCTCTCGGACTCGTCGACAAGTCTGTGCTCCCTGATCAGATGTTTTTCGATATTCTGTGTGCCAACCGCAGTGAAGTCTGTCACCTTGGACCTGACCCTCCGGAGACAATGCTTGCAAACCCATTTCCTCTTTGTGGGAGAGTCACGGGCTTGAATGTAAAAGCCGTGCTGCCAAACCCACGAGGTCTGCCTGCCAGCGCGTTCCGAAATCGAGAAACCCGGAAACTTATGCCATGAGAAGGCTTTCCAATCGACTGGCGAAGCATCCAAGTTATTAGGTGAAGTACTAACATGATTTACGGGGTAAAGCTTGTCGCCTCACAATTGAGGAAACATACCAGAGCCAATGATTGTCCATTTGGTTCCCCTCACTTTCCACGCCACAATTGTCCTCTCGCAACACTGAGTGACTCGCCGAGCCGCTTTTGAGTTGCTCGCCTGCACTTGCCAGTCTATCACAAGTGCCACTGAACGCCCGATGACCCTGTGCTTCCATCGCTGTGTGGTCAGTCTGTGCTGAGGGGCATTTATGGCTGCAGCCTGTCAAGCAAGCCGTTTTGGGGGGTTGGTAGGGCTTGCATTAAAACCGAAAACGGCCATAGGCCAAGGCTGTTTTCTCTTTCCGCGCAGAAGGAATAAATTTTGTAATCTATCCCTTCAGCGGCCCTAACGTCCACTACAGAGCAGAGCCATGCTTTCGGAACGGGCTAAATGGCACTGGAGCAATGCTACGAATGTGAGCGGTAATTGGTACAGTACCAAATTCCAACCAATGTGCACGTATAAAAAGGGATGTAGTTTCATGAAGAAAATGGAGGCGTGGGACTAGCGCACGGACGAAAAGTGTGTAATTTAGTAAATTACAAGCAGTCCTTGGTACAGTAGGGTCATTATCGGTGAGAACCCATGACCTTCGGATATCGTTCGCTGGCCAGCTCTGAAATAACAAACCTTGCTGGATGTGATGACGTAGCCAGTGTCGCGTCTGCTGCCGAGCTGCGAGCTTAATCTCTTTGCTGTGCTTTGTCTTCACATGGGCTAGTAAAACCTTTTCGCTGATAGAGCGAAGACCACAATGTTTACAGGCCGAACCCTTGTATACCATAAGGTTTGGATGAGGCGGCGGGCCGTTTGGTCGTAATGGAAGTGTCTCTGGGTTTGGAAGATTGAGAGAATAGATTAGTGGCTTCAGACCACGGCGGGCAGACTTAGGTATATAATGCTTGTCGCCTGGATGACGCGGCGCGCGCGTAGGGTTAATGGCGAAGCCGCATTTGATGCAAATTATTGCTGGCTCTGGCGAATTGTAGTACAAGCCGAGACTCTCGACCTTTTGGAGTTAATTCGGCTGCAATGTGATAATAGCATCTGGTACGTCGCGGGGCCTGTCATATTGATAAAGTTGAGAAGGCACCAAGAGGATCGGATACCCTCTATGAAGTCACATTTAGCAAAGAACAAAGAGAGAGCTTGATCGCTGCTCCCTTCCTCCTAATCGACACAGCGTAAATTACTACACGCTCTGAAGTCTAAGAGCGCGGTCGTCTACATGGTTGGCACGGGCCTTCGTGGAAGAAACGCGGCGCATTTCGCGCTCTCGGTTTACAGACCCAGATGGAAATGCGGCGCATTTCCAGAGGGGAAATTTGGGGTAAAAAATGGAGATTCTGATTGGTGCAAAAGCGGAAATGCGGCGCATTTCTGGTCTACATTCTTGAGTAGGGACTCATTACAGCTCCCGTCCGCGCATTGGCCAATCTGAGAACGTTAAATTCTTATCTTCGACCGAAAAAAAGAAAAAAAAAGTCATTTGTGAGAGCAGCTCAGCTTAGACCGCTGTCATGCAAGGACAGAAATGGTCAATGCGTCGCAGGCTAAGCAGCATGATAGCTGCAAGAGCTGAAGGAAGGGGAAATGATCCTCAGAAGACTATCAGAGAGGACGGAAAGATGATCGGCAAAAGACTATGGGACGGGATGAACGAAGGATCGACGGAGATCCCAGAGATGGGCTTCATGGAAAACGGCCTCTTCCGCAAGTTAGATATGGCGTGTCTTAGGTAGATCCCTTCCAGCGTCCGGCCTGATGGCCCGTTCCGAGCTGAGCGTCGATCATTTGCTTGTCTAAACCTTGAGACAGACTAATGAGAGTCCCAACGTCACGACAATATTGATACGATAAAAATCCACTCAGGGTGGCAGTTGATCGTGCAGCGCAGCTGAAATACCGAAAGCCTCGAATCTGATACATGTTCTAGCAATACGCATATCCTTGCCAAAGATCTTCTCAAAAGAAATGTGATAAGGACGGAGGGTTTCCCTGTTGAAGTAAAAATGGGTTGATTGTGTTATTGTTATAGTGACATCAGGGACCGACTCCCCGGCACCTTTCTCTCATAGAATAACCCTTGTAAATAAAAGATAGTCCTACGTATCAAGTAAATGTACATATAAACACTGTGTACACACTTGGCAGGTTTTAGTAGCGTACCTATCAAGGTACCTATATGATTAATATGAGGTGAGAGTACTCACCGCTCGCACTGCCAATATGTCTCCACTGCCCCGGATTTGCGCCCGGACCTCTAGGCAGCGGCGGTACTTCTGGATACCTCCCTCATTCATAAGACGGCCTAATTCTGACAAAACAGTTGCTTACGACGTAGAGCCATGTACCCAAATGTCCCCACCCTAAAATTTACAAAGACCACATTATTTGGAGCGGGAAGGTGCAAATGCTCAATACTGTATGACGTGTTCGTAGGTGGCTTGAGACTAATTACCTCAGAGGAAATGGGCTTGACATTCCGTGAGCTAGCGGAGGGACACGGCCAATAGATTGTTGAGGAACAGGTTGGCAGCGAGACGGTATCACAGAAATGACCAATGGACATTCGTTGGAGCTCAACATCTCCGCTGAGGTAGGCATTGCAACAGCAAGCAGTTCTCATGCAAGACCAGGCTTAAGATTGTGATAGTTTCATCCCCGCATCCTAAGAATGCAGTCGAGAGACAATCTCTACTCAAAAGGGACAGCTGTAAAACAAGCCAGCCACTTGAACACGGAAGTAAGGTAAAAAAGTTCCTCTCTGAACAAAAGTCAAAAATCGATAGTTCAAAACGACAACTTTCGATCCCGGAAGCCCGACATCCGAAGAAGAAGGGCAATTCACTATCGTTGCTGAGTCGACCCACAGTGCTGCCAAGATATCGACGCGAAGGGGGTGCATGTGAGATGCTCGAGGTAAGATTGCGAATAATCAAGGTAAGCGAGATCGTGTATAGATAAAAGTGCACACCATTCACACTCCAAGTTCGAAATAATCTCCTCATCACTTCATCCCACTTCACTTTCTCTTTTGTTCCCTAACCATGCATGAGTCCTGGAAGACCATCCTCGCGCTCTCTAGCTTGACGCTGAGTGCTACAGCAAAACAAATTCCTCTCGATGCTCGCCTTGTGGTTCAGCAAGCTGGGCCGCCTTCCATGCGCAGCAACGGCACCAGTACTGCTCCTCAGCTTGACATGCCGAGTACTCGTCCAGCCCGGACTATTGACTTGAGCCATATCGTGCCTGCTCAAGATTCTGCCGGCAACAGCCGCTGCTGTCCTATTGGAACTGTCAACGATGGCACCGGCTGTGTTTTCCCTCACTCTTCTGTGTGCCCTGAGGGTACTCGTCTTGAGGGAAACACTTGCATCAGCGAGAAACCACCCAAGTGCCCTAATGATCTGATCTACAACGGCCGCAACTGCGTTGGTGGTACGCCTAGCTGCCCAGCTGGTAGCCGATTTAACGGCGAGGCTTGCGAGTCCGAAGTTGAGCCCAGCTGTGACCCTGGCTTCATCTTCCGAGACGGTAGCTGCATTTCCCTTACCGAAGCTGGATGTCCACCTGGTTTCATTCTCAAGAATCGTCTTTGCACTTCCAGTACCAAACCTCAATGCCCTTCGCCTTTGAAGTACGAAGACGGCATCTGCGTTGATCCTAAGCCGCCTTCATGCCCTCCTGGCACGAAGCTTTCCGACGGCATTTGCATTGGTGAAGCCCCGCCATCCTGCCCTCCCAACTACACCATCAATAATGGAGTGTGCACTCATGGGTCAAAGCCTAAGTGCCCTCCTGGCGCCAATTTTGATGGCACTGCTTGTGTATCTGAAAGGCCTCCGTCTTGTGAGCCTGGCTTCTTTAATGGAAGGGTCTGTGAAGACAAGCCTTCTTGCCCTCCAGACTTTAACCTCAAGGGAAGAGTCTGTGTTTCTGAGAGCAAGGCCACTTGTCCCATTGGAACCTATGTCGCCACTGATAAAGCCAGCGGAAAGTCAGCCTGCTGTCCCAAAGGCCTTGACTTCAATGGAGAGACGTGCTTCAGGACTGTTGACAATGAGGGTGACTGCCCTCCTGGAACCTACTACGACAAGGGACGCTGCTGGGTTAGACCCCAAGAAGAACCCAGCTGTCCTACTGGCGGGAGGTGGAACGGAGAGACTTGTGTTATTCAGTCTGTGCCTCAATGCCGCGCTGGTCAATACACCAATGGACGATGCATCACCTCCGAAAACCCTCATTGTCGCCCCGGTGCCGTCTTCAATGGCGAGAAGTGTGTTCTTGAGGATCGTGCGACATGCCCTCCCGGAAGTGTTCTCAGTGGCAACAAGTGTATCTCCAGCAAGCCACCCCAGTGTAAGCCTGGTCACACCTTGGTTGGGGATTACTGCATGTCAGATGAGCGCCCCAAATGTCCTCCTGGATCTACACTCGTTGGTAGATACTGCAAGTATCCCGCTCGTCCCATCTGTGAGCCTGGTACCAACCACCACTATAATGACTGCACCTCTACTGCAACTCCCGAATGTCCAACTGGAAGTTCCTTTAATGGAGTGGACTGTGTCTCTATTAATCGTCCTTCTTGCAAACCTGGCTTTATCTTTGACGGCGCCACTTGTGTCTCTGAGAATCATGTCCCAACTTGCCCAAAGAACATGCAGTTTGATGGAGCTAACTGTGTGTCCAAGGAGCGACCGACTTGTGATCCTGGCAAGTTCTTTGATGGCGCCGCTTGTGTCGATAACACTGACCCTCAATGCCGTCCTGGTCTGGTGTTTGACGGAACCAGCTGTGTATCTAAAGAACCTCCCCGCTGTGAGCCTGGAACAAGCTGGAATGGAACCAAGTGTACTTCGGAGCTGAACCCAGACTGCGGTTCTGGAATGACATATAACCCTGACACTGAGACTTGCGACTCTTCTCAAAAGCCCTCTTGCCCTGCCGGAACTGAACTCCGAGACGATATTTGTGTCTCAGTCAGGCCTCCCCAGTGTCCTTCTGAAACCATCCGAAAGGGCGGCAAGTGTGTGTCTGTTGAGCCGCCCCGTTGCCCTCCAGGGCTTATTCCCAGCAGTGATCTTTGCATCTCTACCAGGCTACCTCAGTGCGGTGAAGGTACTATCTTTGATGGCAAGCGATGTGTCATCGGAAAGACAGAGGGGTGTTATACCCTCCACACGTGCCCTCCTGTTGGCGCTCCTGGACTTCCACCACAACAAGGACAACAACCAGATCAAGGACGACAACCAGATCAAGGACAGCAACCAGATCAAGGACAGCAACCAGATCAAGGACAGCAACCAGATCAAGGACAGCAACCAGATCAAGGACAACAACCAGGCCAACGTGTATGCGGTGAGAATGGTCCAAGTTGCAAGTGGCTCAAAGTTCAGTGGCAGGATGCCACAATGAAAAATGGTCGAGCGACACTGGACCATCCTAATAAGAATTGGGATTCTTTAAAGCTCGCCAACAACACTCAGTACTGGTATCCATTTGATACCTGGCTGGTACCCGCTCCTGGCAAAGACCTTGAAGTATACATCAAGGGCCAGAAGGGTGTCGACTGTGGAGGGGGCAACTTCTTTATACCTGCCGGTAAGCACTCCTGCTGGTGAAATAGAAAAGGTGGTGTCGGCATCAAACTGACTATTCGCCAGGCACGTTGGACACGGATGTGGAAGTCGTCGGCAAAGGGTCAACCAAGTACACGTTCTATGGGGCTTGCACAGAGTTTACTCCCTGCGTCGGTAGCCAGATAAAGGATTGGGAACAGGTCGCGCACCCACCATTCCAAGAAGAAATCACTAAGGATTTCAATGTCGGGCAATACACGGAGTCCGCCGACGTTCTTTTCTCGATTGCCGACACATGGCACACCTGCGAACAGTTTTCCATCTATGCCGATGGCCAGGAGCTTGGAAGGACACACGGGCCGTTGACTCTACAGGGCGAGGAGAAGTTCAACCCACGCCACATCTTTGGCTCCAATCTCAGGCCTGGCACTGGTGCAGGCGCGCCTTACATATCCATTACCCACGGAGGCTTTTTTGGAACCTTCCGTGTCAAGCAAGGTACTCGACTACTTTAATATTTCTACAGGAACAATGCTGACATCCGCTCAGGCACCCAAAAAGTTACCGTTAAAGCGTTGAACTTGGTGGAGAAGAATGTGGGCTGGTGGTACTCATACTATGGCTGGCGCCTCGATAAGCCATGCTCGGCCTGATTTTGGTGTGAGATTCAAGTCAGATGTATGGACACAATATCGAACTGAGCGGGTGATAGTTTACGAAAAGAAAGTCTCAATCAGTTCTGCGATCACTATAAAATACTCCTTCCTGGTGAGGAGTACCCAGATTATGACCATCCGCTCAGCTACTCAACGCCATCAATATATCACCTCCAGCCTCAAACTTTTGGTTTCTCAAGGCGCTTTGCGCAATTCCAGATGGGGTTGCCTCCCTTGTACCATCCAATAAAAACCTCGACAGACTGTTCGCTAAGATATTAATATATACCTTACGTAATTATAAAAGAAGTTTTAGAATATAAAAGTTTCTATATAATATATAATAGTTAGGTAAGGTATAAGTAGTTGCCGGAGCGCTGCCTTCGAAGCCAGGTTTGGCGGCATCCCGATCGGGCAGGGTATGGGGTAGGGGGAGGTCCCAGCAGCCCGCCCATTTAATTATCGGCCACCGCGCATCATGCGTCTGCGTCGGTAATATCTTGTTCCAGTTATTATGGCTGTTTGGGGTCGTCACCACCAGCCCGTCAATGGTTCGTACGTATAGTTCGGCAATGGCTAGCACTGCGTACTGCTGAATATCCTGATCGTTCATCATGCTGAGTTGTACTGCGCCATTTTTCCGCACGTTGAGTTGGAATGTTTGCAGTTTAGTATTCATCACCCTGTGCTGCTCGTGCACGGCAGCTTCGGCTGAAGGCTTCGTGAGGCCCTCACGCCTAGGACATGGCGGCTCTGCTACCTGGCATTGCCTGTGCTGGTGGCATTGCTGTGCACATCTTCCGCATACCTGCTCCTTGCACGTGAATGCTTTATGCCAGGTGTTCCAGCACTTGTAGCATTGAACTGGTCCTTGACGTAGTTCGAAGACGTTGGTGCTGGCAGATTCTCCCTCCAGGTGAAACCAACTCTCCTCTAGGAGTCGCTTCGCATCCGTTCCTTTCGTTACGTGGATCACCATTGACCCGTACGTCTTGCCGTTCTCCTTGTCGCGGAGCCAATGACTCTTAGCTATTGTCACTTCATTCTCTTTTCCCAGAGCCTCCATCGCTCCGGGGAGTATATCACCTTTCGAATCCAGCACTGCCGTGCGATTTGCGCCGTCCACCTCGACCGGAAAAAGTTGGCCCCTCAATACTCTTGCGCCCTTGATTGCGATGTGCGTTTAGTACGTCTCTCACCACCGCGGCGCATCGCCAGGTGTGTTAGCCCTTTTTGGGCCGCATTTCCTCCTCAATGGCTTGTCGAACTCCCCCAGCCTGGGCCTTGCCTCTGTACTCCTTGCTCACCTCGATATGTCGATGGTACAGCACCAGGTATCGCTGAATGCGGACGGTGTTGTTCGCATAGACGACAGGCTTTGAATGTTGCTTGGTTGGCTTGTTGGGGGTGTACGCGCTACATCTGCATACGACGGTTGAGGGCTTACCTGGGCACTGTTGGCCGTAACGCTTTTGGTCATCACGTCTAGCTGCTCCCGTAGCTGTCTCATATTTTCTGCCGTTTCCTGTCGTGCCAGTCCAAGCTGCTCATTCATCTGTTCTCGCATCTGTCTGTCAGCGCTCATCATAAATCAA